>QRDG01000384.1:272969-541928 GCA_012064385.1 Puccinellia tenuiflora
CCCCCCCCCCCCCCCCCCCCCCTTTCGTCCCGGTTTGCCACGACCCGGGACAAAAAGGCCGTCACGAGGCCGCGCGCAGCGCTGCGGATGGAGGACCTTTAGTCTCGGTTTGCCACGACCCGGGACAAAAAGGCCGTCCACGAGGCCGCTCGCAGCGCTGCGGGCTGGAGGACCTTTAGTCCCGGGTTGTAACACGACCTGGGACTAAAGCATGTCCTGCCATGGCAGGGCTTTCTTCTGTTTCTCTGCCACGACCGGATTGTCCTGCCGCGGCAGTTTTTTCTGCTGTTTCTCTGCTGCGGTACGGTTTTGTGTTTTTTTCAATTTTTGTTTCATTTTAATTTCAAACATGTTTCCGTACACATATTATACGCTACTACACACACACAGTATACACGTTGATGTATATATATAATATTCGATATCTTGCGAGCATACATATATAAAATTTGATATGTACAACTATTTAATTACATGGAGATCACTAAATTAGTTCATCGTCCTCCGCATGATGTTCTCCCTTGCTATCAATGACCTCCTTCAACAGAAATCCCGCCAATTCCTCTTGAATTCCTCGTATGCGCTCGTCTGGTAGATCTTCTCCTGTATATTCATGATCTTTAAGATATGGATATATATCTATAAGTCGAATGAAACTGAACACAATTGATGGTAATAAAATAAAACTATGAATATTGTTTACGTACTTGAAGTAAGTTCGTATCAGCTTTCCGCTCACTGGTCAACGACCGAATGTACTCGCAAACGTAGAATCCACATAAATGAGTCCCCTGTGGCTGCTCCAAACCTTTCACCGTTTTTGAAGTTAGCTCATCCTCGAATGGACCTTGTATTTTCTTTTTGAACTATGTCCAACACCTGCTCGGCAAAGAAAATGAATAAAGGAGTTATTAATTACTGGATATTAGGAAATGAACGAAAGAGGCCGATATAACGCGATAATGATTGAAATTACTTCTAGAGCATTGCTTTCATGTCGCTCCACTGCTTTTCGTCCCTATTGAACGAGTCCATGACTTCAACTCGGGACTTGTCAGGTTCAATGCTTAGCAAAATCCAGTGAAAACTGCGAACGTTTATATTTGCATAACTCATCAATTACACTTAACATCGAGTAAGCAAAAAAGAATGTGTACAAGACAGAAACACTCACTTGAAGTTGTAAGGAAATAGTATTTCCTTACAGAAATGATTCTGAACTAAAAAGGTGTATAGATCATGCTCCACGTCTTTGGGGTGCTCGTGTAACGTATGTTCATTGATGATATATGGGTCAATGAACCCAATGTCATAGACACTATTTCTTTTGCATTCGAGCATCTTCATTCTGCATAATAGCGTATAAAACAATATAGCTAGTCAGGATAATATATTACAGGCAATGAACGAGGTGAGCTACAGACTTAATTTATTACAAAAATAAATCACTTACATAACATAGCAACCGAGGATAGATTTGTCGAGGGCGCGCTGATTGTATAACTGAAACAATTCGTCCATTTTAATTTGTATCAAATAAGCTTTGAAGTGATGCTCCTTTCTAACGTTCGCCGAAAACCATTCTTTTGAGTACTTTCTTGTTACCGTCATGTACCAATCGTGCAGCATTCGCATATTTGTTGATAGCTGTGTTTCCTCCACATGACTGATCAGAGGTTGCCCTTTGACATATTGTCATGCCATCTCACACATTGGCGGTTGTTCATAGCCTAACAGTTGACCAAAAGACATACCCAATGCGTCAGCATTTTCTTTGGTCTGCGTTGCAGTTATACCCATTTCTCTAGCAGCACTTATGGCTCTGGGGTCCAATAATTGGAAGTCCTTATCCATAACTGCTCTGAATTCCTTGTTGATATCGGAATAACACACTATGAGCGGGGGGGGGGGGGGGGGCGATTGATGTTTCTGTTCCCCGAGCTAGGGAATTTGTTTCCCGCTTTTTGCACTTGTTTTTTTTTGCTTCTCAGACTTCAATTTGATTTGCTTAATAAGTTCGCGGTCATAGTATGATCTCTGATTCATCTTATATTGTGCTGGTTGCTCAAGAAATTTCTTAGCCCACTTTTTGGCTTTTTCATCATACACCGGCTTTTGCTTGGGGATTTTCGGTGCAAAATGGGTCTTGACTTGTGCATCCACTATCGCTTTGTTTTCCTCAACAGTCATGTCATAAGGTCTCTTGGGAAGAGGCTTTATTGGCGCGGTGGGTATCCTCGACTGATTTGGAGTCTTTCTCTGAGTAGTACTAGGGGTGGCCATGTTCTTCTGCTTTAGCCCCTGCTGACGCGCCGGAGGTGGACTAGGGGGAGCCGGTGTTGGCTGATGCGCCGGAGGTGGACTAGGGGGTGCCGGCATTGGCTGACGCGCCGGAGTTGGACTAGGGGGAGCCGGCGTTGGCTGACGCACGGAGTTGGACTAGCGCCGAAAGTGGACTAGGCCGGGGCGGCGTTGGCTGACGCGTCGGTGGCCTTGGCGCCGAGCCTGGAAACTTGATGTATTTCTTTTGCCATAGAATGATATGGCGCTTGACATATCCTAGTTTCGTATCCCCTTCAGGTGTAGCGATGTCAATCTCTAGGTCCTCATACCCCTCCACTAGGTGATCCACCATGACACGAGCATAGCCAGCTAGAATCGGATGCCCATGGTGGAGTGCTCCAGGTAGACAAGGTAAAGCAGTGCTGACTGCCACCTTGAAGGACATGTTCTTCATTGGCTGATGTAGCTCACATTGTTTCATCTCCCCGACATCATCCACGGGGTAGCGAGGCACCGGTGCATCATCCATCAGTGCATGATCATCAGCCCGGACATCGGCCGTGGAAGCCACGTTGCTTCTCCGTTGGCTATTATTATTATCTACAGGATCTTCTTGCGGCTAAGATGACCTTTGCTGGCTAAGTGTTTGAACTAAATTCTTCATCTTTGCTAGGTCCGTTTCTATCTTCCCGATCCGGTCTGCCTCCCGGTCCTTCTTTCTCTAATGGCTTCTGTAACTATCATCGTATTCGGGAAACCCTTCCTTCCACGAAACACCGGCGCCTTTGCCTCATGTTCGTCCTGGTTTTTCAGGATTCTCGAGGGTGCGGGAGAGCTCGTCGTTCTCTCTCTCGGGCCGGAACAATCCCGCTTGAGCATCGGCCATTGCTTGAACAAGTGCTTTGGAGGGTTTTAGAATTTTCTCTTAAAAAATTGTCACTGTTTGGGTTATGCCGAACAGGTACCCTCACGAAGAGGACTAATAGCCAGCGTACCAGGGTGGCCCATAGAGGTGGTAAGCCGAAATCCGGCTTACCGGGCGGCCCAGTACGATGAAGCGCAGGAGGCCCATCCGGCTAAGGGAAGGTTCCAGAAGCTGGCCTACATTGCGGAAGACTTAGCCCACAAGGCAGGGCCGAAGCCGGATTAGAGTAGAACTCTGTGACTTAGTCAGTTAGGTTTCCTCCTGTAATCCCTAGGTCCGGACGCCTTTACAAGCCGGCCTAAGGGACCCCTCAGGGCAAGCTCTAACACACCTTTCATTGTAATCGGCGTATATTGCCTTATAGTGAATTATAGCAGCACGTAGGGTTTCGCCACCGAAGCGAGATCCGAAGCTGGGTAAACCCTTTGTTATCCCGTCGCCGGAATACCCCACGTCTCCTAAACCCCTCTCTCTACCTAGCTCGATGGCACCCCTGCCGCGGCTAGATTCGACAATACCACGACAGTTGGCGCCCACCGTGGGGCAAGAGATGTCCGGGGTTTCGTTCCGTCCGGGATCTACGGGCGGAGTCGGCGACACCATCGCGGTCGGCTTGGTGAGCTACTTCGACGAGACAGGAGCTGGCCACGTCTTCAACGACGGCTTTTGGACGCCGGCAAAGGAGGATCCCGCCGGCTGGTCCACGGTCTCTGTCGGCGGCTTTGACATCTTCAACAGCTTCACCGCCCAGGCTTTGGACGATCTCGGCTTCACCTCGAGCATGCCCGCCACCCACCCAAGCAACTTCGACGAGGGTTCGGATCTGGACTCTGAGGAGATCGCCGATCTGGATCTGGCTTTCGACGCTGACGATGAAGATTCTGAAGACGACGCAAGTTCCAACATGGCGGCGCCGGACTTCCACTTTGTTGGCATCTTAGGAGAATCCGGCTCTAACGAGTCGATGACAGAACCTGAGTCTTTCCTTCCTACTTTGCAGGCCGGGGCTGATTCAGAAGCTGGATCTGGGGACACTGCCCATATGGAGCAGCCCTTGAATCTGAAGGAGAATCCGACGATTTTAGTCGGAAAGTTGCATCCTGCTTAGGATGCCCTGCCGAGGTCTTGATGGGTGACGTCTCTGGTCCTAGGGACGACCCCAATACCTCGAAAACCGCCAATGGTGAAGAAAAAAGCCCAGAAGCCAGAAATCAAAAAGTGGACTTTGTGCCACCACTGGCTCCAATGAAGGGAACTGGTAGATTGCCGGTTGCAGGATACGACATTGATGCTATGGTCGGCGAAGCAGCAGAGAAGGAGCACTAAGAAAGGATGGCAAAGTACAAGCAACTGCTAACTCCACTTCCTCCTAACGCATTGCTAGCCGACATGGAAAAGCGCCGCGCCGAGCTGGAAGAGCAAGCAGCCCAGATAGTGGAGCGCGAAGTTAAGATCACAAACAAGGAAACGGAGTTCATCCGGAAGCAGATAGAAAAGGGGGCCGACGATGTTTTCCGTCCGACTCGCGACAAGAATCTGCATAAGAGGTTGGATTTCCGCAGCAAGTGGGAAGCCGAACATGTTAATTCAGTCTGGAGAAAGTACCACCACCGACGTGACCCGGTGACTAATTTGTGTTACTTCAACACCCCAGCCAAAAACATGGAGGCGGCCCAGGAGGTCATGTTCGACAAATCGTTGGACCGTGACGCTCGCCTCAAATATTCGGCTTATCTACTGGAGGTTGCACAACAGTAGCAAAACGACTCACAAGTAAAGTCTGGACGGCTTGTTGACGACTCTCGTCTTTGCAACTCGACGGCCAAGAAGCCAATGGCTGCTGCACCTGCAGACCCAGACGATGACCCAGCCGGCTCAAGCAGCCACAACAAAGGCGGCAACAAGGACCTGAAGGACAAGCAGCCTAGAGGCGCGGAATCCCGGTCAGGTTCTTCACGCCATCGTGAGGCTGGTAGAAGCCGGGAAGAACATCGGAGCCGAGAGCGAAAGGAGGACCCTCGCAAGGAAAAGGCGGCACCGTCCCGTCAGGAGGGACGACGTGAGGGGGAAAATCCACCCCGAAGGGAGGGTAAAAGAGATCATATGCCACCTCCACGGCCGCCTCCACCGCGCAAAGAGGGAGATAACCCCTCCAAGTACATACCCCCTCCACGACGGCAAAAGGACTCCAAGCCCCCCGCGTAACGCGAGTCGGGTGAGCCAAAGCCGTCACAGGGAAGAACCAAGGCAAGGAAAGTCGGTTGATAAACCGCCATCAACCAATGATGTTCGAAGCCTAATCGAGGAGAGGAAGTCGGCCAGAGATGCCCAATACCTCGGCCCCAAGTGCTTTGGCAGAACAATCAGAGAGCAAATACTACCTCCCACTTTGTCGAACGTAATAAAGATGGTGGAGAAGTACAGTGGTACGGCTAATCCTTAGACCTGGCTCTCAGATTACGTCAGTGCCTGCGACATATATCAAGGCAGCGCCGACTCCGCAGTGCGATTTTTGCCCCTGATGTTAACCAGGACGGCACGTATGTGGATTGAAGGTTTGCCGGAAAGGACAGTTCATACCTGGAGTGACATGAAGCGCGTCTTTATTCAGCACTTCCAGGGCACATATAAGCACCTAAAGTCAATTTTCGACTTACAGCGGTGTGTGCAGCAAAAGAACGAGTCCAGCCGTGAGTTCGTCTCACGATGGAGTGAAATCAAAAACGCTTGCGAAGGCATCTCAGAAACTCAGGCGATCCATGCCTTCAAGCAATCTCTTAGGAAAGGGACAACTTTTCGCTTCATGATCTAGAACGACGAGTCGGAAACTTTGGGGGGCTTGCTCGCTTGTGCTAACAAGTACGCCGCTGCTGACGATGACAACAGGGAAGACGGTGAAACCCGCCGACGCGAGTCCGGGAAAAAGAAAGTTGAAGACCAAGCCGGCCCTTCTCACGAGGTTGCTGCCACCTTTGGTAAGGGCGGCTCAAGCAATAGCAAGTGGCAGGGCAAGAAGCCGGGAAACAACCAATCATCCCGACCGCCAGCGGTGAAGTATGACGACATCAAGCACAACCCCTGTGTTCATCACCTAAGGCCGGATGAAACGAGCTCCCACACGCTCCAGCAATGTCACATCAATCGGGACATTGCCAAGGATCCCAAAGCCGGCAAGTCAAGGAACAAGCGCAAGTCCAGGAAGGACGACAAAGAGAAGGAGGACGCTGCTTCAGAATCGGATGACGCGGCCTCCAAAGAAAAAGGCAGCAAATTCCCTAAGCATGCCAAAAGTCTCATCGTCAATTTGGCAACAGATTCCTCTCGCAAAGAAAAGGCGGCTTGGAGAGAACTCAATGCTACGGTACCTACAATTCCTCAATACTTGGATTGGTCCGACATCCCCATCACATGGGATCGCAGCGATCACCCGGACAGAGTTCCTTCAACACGCACCTACGCTTTAGTCGTCAGCCCTATAGTCGACAAATACAAGTTGACAAAGGTGCTTATGGACGGTGGGAGTAGCATCAACATAATCTACGCCGCAACATTGAAGAGAATGCGTCTCTCCGAGTCACAACTCAGCCACAGCAATGTGAAGTTTCATGGGATTGTGCCAGGACGACAAGCCTCCTCAATGGGAAGGATCCCCCTGAAGGTCACCTTTGGCGGCATGGATAATTTCCGGACAGAGGACGTCTCTTTTGAGGTGGTTCCCTTTAAAAGTGCATACCATGCAATCTTTGGACGTCCGGCTTTCGCCAAATTCATGGCTCGGTATGCTACATCTATAGCAAGCTGAAAATACCGGGACCCAATGGGATCATCACAGTCAAAGGAGACTTCAAGAAAGCAAAGGAGTGTGAGGCCGCAAATGCCGTCCATGCTGAAGAAGAGATCTACATGGAAGAATTGGAGGATCTCAAGAAGACAATGGGTCCCGATGAGATGCCGGTAACGGAAAAGCCGTCCTCTAAGGTTGACTCGAGATTCAAGACAAAGGATGACACCAAGAAAATCAAGCTCTCAAAGGATGATCCGACAAAGGAGGCCATCATCGGTGCCGGTCTCGATGACAAATAGGAAGGCGAGCTTGTCAAGTTTCTCCGTGAGAACCGGGATATCTTTGCTTGGTCACCATTCGACATGCCAGGTGTCCCGAGGAAACTTGCCGAGCACTCCTTAAAAGTCAACAAGGACGCTAATCCGGTCAAACAAGGCCTCTGACGGCTCGGAACTGAGAAGCGCAAGGCGGTTGGAAAAGAGATCCTAAGGCTTACTACCGCCAAATTCATCCGTGAAGTTGTCCACACTGATTGGTTGGCAAATCCCGTGCTTGTTCCAAAGAAAAACACCTCTGAGCTACGTATGTGCATTGATTTCACTGGCTTAAACAAAGCATGTCCTAAGGATCCGTTCGCCTTACCGCATATTGATCAGGTCATTGATTCAACTGCCGGCTCAGAGATGCTATGTTTTCTGGACGCTTATTCGGGTTACCATCAGATTAAGATGAAGGAGTCAGATCAAGTCAAGACATCCTTCACCACACCATATGGCAATTACTGCTATGTCACAATGCCTTTCGGCTTAAAGAACGCCAGTGCTACTTACCAAAGGTGTATCCAGCGGTGTTTGGACAAGCAAATTGGCCACAATGTTCACGTCTACGTTGACGACATAGCGGTCATGTCGAAGAAGCGTGGCGATCTTATCGCCGATCTGTCGGAAACCTTTGCAAATCTAAGGGAGTACCAGATGAAGCTTAATCCGGCAAAATGCGTCTTCAGAGTACCCGCAGGCAAGCTTCTGGGCTTCATTGTTTCCCAAAGAGGAATTGAAGTTAACCCGGAAAAGATAAAGGCGATTCAGAACATCGAGAGGCCGACTTGTCTGAAGGACATACAGCGGCTTACGGGTTCCGCCGCGGTTGTAAGCCGATTCATTAGCCGGCTTGGTGACAAAGCATTGCCATTATACAAGCTCCTGAAGAAGTCGGACAATTTTGTTTGGACAGAGGAAGTAGAGGCAACTTTGGCGCAACTGAAGTATACATTGACGCATGCTCCAATCTTGGCAGCTCCGAGGGAAAAAGAGCCGCTTCTCCTCTACATGTCGACCACGAATTTCGTGATAAGTGTTGTCATTGTAGTGGAGCGCCTGGAGGAAGGGAAGCAATAGCCAGATCAGCGCCCTGTCTATTTCATTAGCGAGGTGTTCTCAGATTCAAAACAGCGCTACCCTCACTACCAGAAGTTAGCCTATGGTGTATTCTTTGCCGCCAGAAAGCTACGGCATTACTTCCAGGATCACACAATCACGGTGGTCAGCAAAGCTCCATTAAAGGACATCATCAACAATGCCGACGCAACGGGCTGAGTCGCCAAATGGGGCATCGAGTTAGTAGCCTTTGACATCTAGTATAAGCCGAGGACCGCCATCAAATCTCAAGTTCTAGCCAACTTTGTTGCGGACTGGACAGAGGCGATGGAGAGCACACCTTTGCTGGATTCTCAATATTGGATAATGCACTTTGATGGTTCAAAGATGAAGGAAGGCTCGGGGATGGAGTAGTGCTAAAATCGCCTAAGGGTGACAAGCGCAGTTATGTCCTCCGAATCCACTTCAACGCCACCAACAACGTAGCAGAGTATGAGGCTCTCCTCCATGGCCTTCATATGGCTAAGGAGTTGGGAGTAAAACGCACCCTCTGCTATGGCGACTCGGATCTTGTTGTACATCAACTAGATGGATGTTGGGACACGAAAAGTCCCACAATGGCGGAATATAGGAGAACAGACGATGAATTTGGCAGATGCTTTGCCGGCTTAGAAGTCCGACATATCTCCTGAGATGAAAATGAAGCTGCTGACGCCTTGGCCAGAATAGGCTCCAGGCAATTAGTAGTGCCCCCAGATGTATTTCTCCACCATCTACATAAGCCGTCCATCAAAGGCGGCGGCGAAGATTATCCCTTGTCGGCAGAATCAGTTCAAGTGTGCTTGGTAACCCCAGATTGGACCACGCCCTACATTGATTTCCTGATTAATAAGAAACTGCCCAAGGACGACGAGGTGTTGAGCCGTCAAATTGAGCGCCGAGCAAAGGGCTACATGATTATTGACGGACAGCTTTACAAACGGAGCACACCCGACATCTTCCAAAGATGCGTCTCTCCAGAAGAAGGGCGGCAAATCCTTGAGGAAATCTACTCCGGCGAATGTGGGCATCACGTGGCGGCAAAGGCGTTGGTCGCTAAGGCGTTTCGGCACGGATTCTTATGGCTAACGGCTAAGGAGGATGCTATCAACATCGTCAAGACTTGTGAAGGATGTCAGCGCTACGCAAAGCAGGTTCATTTGCCGGCTCAGGAGCTCCGGACAATCCCTATTACTTGGTCGTTTGTGGTCTAGGGGCTCGACATGGGGGGACCTTTCAAAACGGCAAGAGGAGGCTTAACTCACCTGCTGGTGGCGGTTGACAAATTCACAAAGTGGGTGGAGGCAAAGCCCATCAAGAAACTCGACGGAGCTACAGCTACAAAGTTCATCGTCGAGATAACTAATCGATTCGGCATACCGCATAGCATTATCACTGACAATGGCACAAACTTTTCCGTCGGTGAGCTATCGAAGTTTTGCAACCGATCAAAAATTCGGCTCGACGTGGCATCGGTGGCACACCCGCAATCCAATGGACAGGTAGAGCGCACTAACGACATTATTCTGCAAGGTATTAAGCCGAGGCTTGAAACCCCATTGCATCGAGCAGCCGGCGCTTGGGTTGATGAATTGCCGGCGGTCTTATGAAGTATTCGTACTACCACAAATAGATTGACCGGCTTCACCCCTTTCTTTCTGGTTTATGGTGCAGAAGCGGTACTCCCAACCGACATGATCCACGATTCGCCTCGAGTCGCAGCCTACATCAAAGAAGGCGCAGAAGAAGCACGTCAAGACGGCTTAAACATCTTCGAAGAAGAAAGAGAGTTGGTTCTCCAACGATCCGCCATCTATCAGCAAGATCTACATCGCTATCAAAGCCGTAGAGTGCGGAATCGATCTTTTCGAGAAGGCGACTTAGTGCTTCAGTTTGTGCAAAGCCGGCAGCACAAATTATCCCCTCCATGAGAAGGACCTTTCGTTATCAGCAAAGTTCTGAAAAACGGGTCATATTATCTCCTCGACTTAAGGGATTCAAAGAAAGATCCTAGGAAGAAAGGTCATAAGAGGAAAAGGCATGTAGATGACGACTTAGATGAGACGAAACGTCCGTAGAATATTGCTCAGCTACGTTCTTTTTACACTTAGCAAATTCTATTGTAACCATGTCAATGTGATCATGAAATAAAAATTGGCTTCTCTCATGTGAAATTCGAGAATCTGTACCATCTTTTATTTCCCAATGATCTTATTGTTATCATCTGTTTACCCGAAATTGCCTATGTTGCTTGTTGGTAAACTATCTTTCATGTTGAATCCGCCTTAAGGTGATGAAAAAACAACGTTTTGCCAAATTAATGTTTGTCTGCTAGCTTTTTGCGCCGGGTTGCTTCAAAGCGTTTCGGCATCGAAAGGCGGCACTTGTTCTGGGTCTAAACAAATTGGTCATTGTGTACCCTGTTACTCAGCAAGTTTGCTTCGCAATAGGTTTGCCGGCGCTTAAAGGCTAAGGTGTCAAGGGCAGAATAAACTGAGGCATAAATATTGCAAAGTTTGCAAATAAAAAAGCTGATTAACATACAGCAAAAGACTTAGTTGTTTCTAGACATATATATTGTTTGAACGCCTTTACATCTTGCAAATTACATTTTCAGGGATGGCCGGCTCAAAGAGCAAATTCGGCTCATGCAGATTTGTCCGCCTCTTCACCCTCATCGTCAGAATGGGTGGGAGTTGGCGGGCACGGCACCTCCTTGAAGAATGTCGTAAGGGAAACCATGTTGGCGATTTTGCTGGCATAACCAGAGATGGAGTGCAAAATCTTCTTCCGGTCTTGGGTGTCCAGCGGAGAGCCATCCTCTTTTTCAAGGGGAAAGCCGGATGCTACACGCCAGGCCTCCGCCTCCGGGTAGTGTGCCATCATTAGGCCCAAAGCCGTCTTGGCACCTCCACGAGCGCTGGATCGAAGCCGATCGTCAAAGGATGACGTTGCATCGTCCAGTTCGGTTGCCAAGATTCCAAGGTTCGCCATTTGCTCAGGGTTGCCGGGAAAGAATTTTTCGGCAAGTTTCTTTCCCGAAGAAATGATCTTCGGGAGGAGCTCCCCCACTTCCAAAATCCGGTCAAGCCGGTTTTCCGCTGTCAGTTCATGGCCATAACCCGCTGGAGCTGTAAGAGGCGAAGTTCATGTTATAAAGTGGCTAAGACAGAAAGCAGTGAATTTGAGGTTTTAAGTAACCTACTCAAAAGCTGATTGTCGATGGCCACCGATTCATCGAGGCGCTTGTCAAGCCGGTCCTGGATCTCACGAAGGGCATCCTTGTGATTCTCCCTCTCCGTCTCCAAGATTTGTTCGGCTTGCGCAAGACCCTTCTTGGCCGTCTCTAGCTCCGTCGACATTGATTGGTTAAGCTTTTTTATCTTAATGTTTTCGTCGTGGAGCCAGTCGAGGATGCCGGCGCTCTCGGCAAACTCCTTGGCTTTTATAATGGCATCTGCAAGACAAAAGGTCAGCAGTATAAAAATAACCATTATACAAAGTTCAGTATTCGGCATTCATACCTTGGTACTGAACGCGATCCGCCTCGAAGCTGGCGATGATGGCGTCCTTGTTTGCCAGCTCTGTTTTTAGCCGGCGCATCTCCTAATTTTGCACACCCAAAAAGTTGATCGTTTCAGCACCAATTTTGCAATGGATCTGCGTAAGGAGGTGCTAAAAGCCTAAAGCTATATTGAAGAGCAAGACTAGCTACAGGATGGCATTTCATTGCTAGGGGGCTAAATGCAGTGACCCAGCACACCACTGCATGTTGTAGTGCGCAAGTCGTTGACATAACACTCACAGAAGGACTTATCCGTGAATATTACATCCCTCAGAGTAGTACAACAGAAACATAGTAGGTCCAAGGTAGCACTATAGGATTACAACAATATTCAATACAAAATCTTGAGAACCTCCTTTATATCAAAGCAAGTCTCATACAAATGAAATCCAGAAAAGATCCAATTCGTATCACTAAGCTGGAGATTAGCTCTAGCTCTATTCCTAATCCACTACTACTACTGTCATAGCCCTAATCTATTCCATCTGGAACATCTTTATCCAGGGTTGTACTCCTCCTTCCAATAGATGTTGTCTCCTCCATTGGTAGTGTGGTCTTTATGTATGCCATTGACACTGCTGTCATTGCCCCTCCATTGCCATGGTTGTCATCATTCTTCCGTTGATGAAGTAGCGGTCAACTCCTTCAAGCTCCACCAGGTCGACTTGATTCCTTGTGGAAGACCTCCTCTTCGTCATGATGGATAACTGACATCTCTTCCGATGGCTTCAAAAGTCTAAGCAGGGGGTCAAATAGGAAGGGGTGAGTAACAGCGTTACTCAGCAAGTTCAGAATATATAGAGATAAGGTGTTTCATGCACTAGCTACTGCCAAAACCTCAGGTCTTTGGCATAGATGCAAGTTTTTGTAAACATTTCTTCAAAGGATAGATTTTATTCTGAAAACCATGTCCACAGCCTCCACCGGTCTTGTGAATCCAAATGGAACTCCATTCCGGCCTCGATCTCGTAGTTCCATTCCGGGAACACGGTTGTGATATCACAAATTTCTTGTTTGACTCTGCAGAGTTGCATCACTTTACCCAACAGTTGCCTGGCCCTATATATGCTCTCTTTACACTCCATGAGTGTTATAGCCAAGGCTCAGGACATCCAGCCATGTGGAGCTTCTCCCAAATCAACACACATCTGCCCATTTATGATGCGGTAGGGGAATCATGTTCCACGCATACCCATCACCCCTCCCGAGCTTCCCCACCAATTACCCCCACTAACAGGAAAAGGGCTATTAGTGGCGCACCAAAAAAGAATTCTGTGCCGCACCCACAAGAAATGCCCATGCGCCACAGAATCCTCGCCACTAAAATATATTTCTGTGGCGCATGCTGGCGGGGGAATCATGTTCCACGCATACACATCACCCCTCCCGAGCTTCCCCACCAATTACCCCGTCGGGCAGGAAGAGGACGCGCTTCCACGCTGTTGGCCGCCGCAACGACCCAACCCGGTGTAGGCCTGCCGAGGATATGCGGATGAGAAAAGAAGCCTCTGACTGACCCCGCCCATACAAAGTCCGTTGGTTGATGCTTTTACGGCGAAAGGATCACTGGAGCAGGGTTATTAATTCCTAAGGATATATACCTTCCCATACGATGGAACACCGTACCTATTCATCTTACCATTGTTCCACCGCCAACCAATAGTATATACCACATCATTCGAAAATACTTTTTCTTTTTGATGCAAGTGAAAGGGACGTATAAGTAACTTTGCAAGTACTTTAATAAAAATACATCAAACGGTATGCAAGAATGAACTTGCCTATGATAAAGGTGGCAATTCATGTCCTTCGGGGTTCTAGGGTTTGCGGTAAAACCCCGAGATCTGAAAATAGCAATGTAATCCTGGTAAGGACTACTGGAAACATTTTCAAGATGCTATTATGCATAGATATGAGATGCATCGTAAAATCCCCAAAAATACCCAAGCTCGCAAGTGTAGGCTTTGTTTTATTCGATACTTTGATAACTGAAGTGATTTTAGGGGTTAAGGATTAGGTAGTGTTTTTATAATTTGTGGGTTGGTTAAATTACTTTGAATTGTTATGATATCTAGAATTAAGTGTTTACCACTTTTATTGAGGTAAAGAATTTATTTTATTCAAGTAAATACTTTTCTCTTTGCTAGAAAAACAAGATTTGCAATTTTAAGTCATCAATTTTAATGCCTTTAAGAAAACATTTCATTAACATCATGAAGTAGTTATTTATTCAAATTTTATTTACTTGACTAACTTTCAAATATTATCAACACAAGGGTGAATGATTTTAGATGGATTCTTCTTTGTGTGTTTTACCTAGGTTGAATAACAGGACAGTCATTTATAGTATGCAATAAAGTTCAAAATATATACTTTGAGCTTATTACTCAAATTGTTTTTCTTTTAGAAAAATAATTGTTTTTGAAAATAGTTCAATTCATTTCCACTTAAGGATCCTTGAATTTTTAAGGATAATTCAATTCATGTCCACTTAAGGATCTTTGAATTATTCACACAAGAAAATCTTTTCAAAACTTTAATTTTGAAATTAATTCAAATCATATCCACTTAAGGATCTTTGAATTTTTCACTCAAGAAAACCTTTTAAATAAATGAAATAAAAATCATATTTGGACTCTTTAGGAAATTTTGAGTTCAAAACATATTTTTAATTTATTTTTAGGAGTTTATATGAAGTCGTTGTTTTTGAATGTGAATTTGATTTAAATTTGGATTGTGAAAGGACCAAAATGCCCTTGGTCCAATTTGGTTGAACCAAGTCAAACTGGGTCGACCGACCCGAGCCACTCTCCCTTCTCTCGCTCTCTCTTCTCTCTCTTCCTCCGCTCGATCCCCTTCTCCTCTCTTGCGATGCCGTCGTCGCCTCCCCTGGTTCCGGCCGTCGTCGGCCGCATCTGGCGCCGCTGCTCACCGGCGGTACCGCGAAGCTTCTCCTTCACCAGTTCCCCTGCCGCCACGCTGCTGATTCGCCTCCACGCGCCCTCAATCGAGCTCGGTTGCGAACCCTAGCCGAGTGGCTTCAGCTCGCCAGCGTGATTCACCGATGCCGCGCCTCCTCGCCGTCCACCGTCACCTCCTCGAGCCTCTGCTAGACCTTTTTCTCAACCTCGCCTCCTCTCTGGTGCTATCTACCTCATCCTCGATGCCGGCGGGATGGCAGTGAGCTGCAACCCCGACGTCGCCACCTTGCCGCCTGCACTCCTCTCTTGTCGAGCCTCTACTCGGCCACGCCTCCATGGACTCTCTCTTCACTCTCTGCTCACTGGTGGTGTTGGTGGTGATGCGCTTCTCCCCTGGTCCTCCTCCATGACCACACGGGCACTGCCCGTCGTCATGTCGTTACGACCTTGGGCGCACGGTATGATTCTTCTTCCTCCTCCTTTCTGCTCTCAACTCCCTCCTAGATCTCTCTCTGATATAGCCTAGCTGATATGCTACGCCTGATATCCTCACCGGCGCGTAGCAAAATTTATGCTTATGCACTGGACATGCTCTGTTAAAGATGATTTAGTTGTTTTATATGCTTTAGTGCTTTGTTAATTAGTGTGCTGTGAAGAATATATTTAGGAGAATTTTTAGATAGCAGAGATAAACAATTTTGTGTAAAAAGAAATGGGTTTAGGACTTGATATCATGCTTAACTATGTGCTGCCTAAAGATTTTTAGGTGAATTAGTGTGTAAATGAGCTTGGTAGATTACTTCCCTTCTAGAGAAGCTTTAGAGATTTATAGATAGAGCTAAAATGATTTTAGGAATTTCTGTGGTGATTTGTTTCTTGTATTTTTGCTGTAGGATTACTTGTTGTTGCTCCCAGTAGAGCTGAAATGATTTTTAGAGCTTGAATAGCTGGCTTGGCCTGCTGTGATGCCTCCCAAGGAGTTACACAGTAGCTAGCTAGCTATTTAGGGCTTGGAAATCTTTTTATGCTTTCCTGTGCTTCTTCTAGTGCACTGGTGTGCTATGCTCAGTTGCATCAATTTCTTGATGCTCTGGCATGTGTGAGATTTAAATAAGAACAGATTTTGTGCTTGATTTCTTGGCTTAGCATGTGATGCAAAGGCTGAGGCACAATTTGATAAGAATAGATACTAATGTGTGGCTTTTAATCTCTGTGATGAGCTTGTATGGCACCACCATACAAACTGAGAGATCTTTCCCATGCTTTACTCTTTCTCTTTATACTTATTTTTCCTATGCCTTCTAAATGCTCTTGATCCTAGTAACCTGCTGTTGGAGAGAAGCTTGGTCTTCTGGAAATTGATGATAACCTGCGTCTTGTGGCTAGCCTGCTCCTCCTCGCTGCTTGACCTATTTCCTAGTTGTTCTAAAGATTGGGCATGATTTGGTGGTGTTCCTGGTGTTCTTGACTGATCTGGGGAAAATATATTTAGCTTCTGGTGTATTTGAGCTGATGTGAGACGCATGTGGTAAAGCTGATTGTTTCCTAGGAATGTGTCTGGGATGCTCTTGCTGGTATTTGTGTAGTGTTAGATGTGGTGAGGTACGGCTGGTGCTTTGTTTGAATTGCTAGACATGTGCATATGAGAACTCACGCATGTGTGTAGAGGGCATGTCCTTTTATAGAGTTAAGATTTACTTGAGGTTGAAGTATGAGTAGATATTTTTCCTTATGGATAGCTATCCTATGTGTCAAGCATATCCATAACATGGCTTTTCTTAAGGTGCAAGTTAACTTAGATATTTTGTTTGTGGATAGGGATGCCTAGTCATTGATCTTATCTCCTATGTGGCAAGCTTATCCCTCTCATGCTTGGTATTATCCTCTTGTAGGATTTATTCTTGGGCATGCCAAGTGGCTTTTGTTACTAGATGGGCTTGTGGGCTAAATCTCTTATATGGGCCTTGGAATATGGATGGTGATCAAGTGGGCTTTGAATTTCAGATTTGTGGGCTTTAATGATTTAGCTTTCTTCCTTGGTAATTTAATACCATTGGAGAAATATTAGAATGTGGGCTTTCTCTTTTATTAGGAACTTGACTAGATTAGAGGGATTGACTAGCTGCCTTTGTTGCCTAAGATAAATGGATCAAAGTTGCCTCTTGTCCCATGTTGCCTTTGTATCTTGCTCAAATGGATCATGTCCCTTGCTGCCTTCTTGATGCCTAGTTGATCCATGATGTCACAAATGATCCAAATGATCCATTGTTGCCTTTGATTTAATATTGATCCCTCTAGTCAAAATTTGGATATTAGGGCAAGTTCCTAATATCCATTAGTTAAGCTCCAAAATTAAATTGCCTCACCCTTGTGGTGAAGGCAAACATGTTAACCATAAGAAACGTTCCTTTTATCCTTGTTTATTTTTATTTGAAATTCAATTGCTTTTATGCATACAAAAGAAATCTGTTAACAAGGTTGCAAGGCTTGTTACCAAACTACTTCTATATAACACAAAGCCTTTAAATTTCACCCAAGTTTAATTAGAGAAGTTGTGAAGAACAACTTGTGGTTTTCTTTCTTGCTTGCTTGATTTGTCTTGCAGGAATGGATTTGAGAAGATTGGGAGATAAGAAGACCCAGATACGTTGAGAAGATCAAGATTTAGTTTAGGGATTTACCTCCCTCTTTTTGTAATGTTATATTTATTCTTTAGAGATATGTACTCATTTTGTAAAAGTTTGTAATATTTTTCTTTCAATTCAAATTGTAAAGTTTTCCTATGATCCCATTTGCATGTGTTGTATGCACTTGTATTTTTGGACATTCCCTTTTGTTTTGAATTCTTGAAGGTGTATTTATATTTGTGTCAAATTGAGATGGTTTATGGGTACCTATAGGATGATGTGATAAGATCTTGGATATATGAATTCATGTATGATCGTATTGTGTTGAAAGAATGTGATAAGATGAGGTGATATATTATAACTTGTTGTCTTGGGATTTTTTATATGAATAGTTCTAAGATCATGTATGAATGGATAATGATCTAAGATGGTGAGATATGGATTTGTTAATGTATTGAATATGTGTAAAGATGATGAGATGATAATATATTTATGGTAAATTGATGATTTGAGATGAGGAATTAATTCTCATGTGATGATATTGGTGTGAATGTTGTAATAAGATGATAATGGATATAGAATGTTATTGTATGATTGATTTGAATTATATCTTGTCATAATATCTAATTGTGTTCAAAAGTGTTGAAAATTAGGAAAGGTCATGTTTAAAAACCTCACACCTCGACAGTCGACTAATTTGGCTAATTAGTCTGTCGAGTGATAACTCTTTTCTTGTTTTTGTGATTTCAATATAATTTGGTATAAAGCTCATCTCGAAGTTTATTGCACTTGACATGATGATCTAAACCCTAACTCATCGAGTCGAGCGAAACATCGATCACTTTGTCTCCTTTATTTTAAAAGCGCGAAAATTTCCCGCATTTTCAAATGCATGCTATGCGAATGCACAAATTCTATTTCTACCCTTTCAACTCTCTAAACTGCGGGGTATTACACTAAACATATGCATACGCATCATCTCGGACCACTATGTCGGCTAGTTTATAAACTTAACCCGGCATAGTGCTCGGGGGCTACTGGGGAAGTCATTTACCTGGTAGTGTTCACGGAGAAGCATCATGCCGGCTTCAAATCTTTCAGCAAAGTAATTTTGCTGATCTTCAAGGATCTCTATGACATCAAAGGTGTCATAGGCCTTGGTCTGGTCCGGCTCATCATCCCGGATAGTTGTTCCTTTCTTCCGGGGAAACCGGGGTGCGCGCATGAACCGGCTCATGAACTCCGGCTTGATGCGCCCTTCGTCATTGAAGGCCTCCTCTTTAATTGGAGGAAAGGTTGGGGCATCATTAGCCGGAGCTTCAGCCCTTGGTGGAGAAGTTTCAGCCGCCTTCCCCGTCATCTCCGTCCATTGGGTGGGAGGTATAATCCCGGCTCTCCCGAGAATTGGACTTGCCAGCATGGTTCGGGGGGAGCCCTCCTCCACTGGAGTTGGCTTTGAAGCCGAAGGAGTTGGGGGAGGAACAGCTGGAGAGGCCTTCTTGCGCGTGGCACACACCTTTACTTTCAAAGGAGCGCCCTTCTTTATCCTGCAAAGATAAAGGGGTAAGAATATAAGATCCGGCAATATTGTAGAGCAAAGAAGAGATGTTTTAAGCCGACTTACTTCTTGCTGGGGATGCTGAGCCCAGCGAGAGCATCGTCATCTTCAGACGACTTAATGCCAATCGTGGTGGACTGGCTTTTCCTCTTCTGGCTCTCTGCGTTAGCCGAAGAAAAGGAGATGGGCCGCGTGGGCGCCTTTCTGGACGATGGTTTGCCAGCAGGACGAGTGGAGGAAACTCCAGGAATCTGACATATTGCATGTTAGTCCGACAAAAGCAAAGCCGAGTCTCTCAAAGAATTAAACTTTGGTTCGACAAAGTACCTTTGGGGGAGGGTTGGTTACCGTATACATCGGCAATGATTCTTCGTATTGCCGGCCTTCGCCAGGCCGGGCTTTGATAAGCTTGTTGAAGCGAGCCTCAAAAGGCTTTGCTCCAGGTCCTTTTTACTGATCCGCATGGGATCAGACTCTCCCATGTACTCGCATAAAAGCCGAGCATGGTGTTGGAGGGGCTGGATCCGTCTCTTCATCCAGCAAATTATTGTATCCTCCCCAGTTAGGGGAGGGGTGCCGGAGGTCAGCTCTGTGATCCTGGCCTTGATGGCGGCAAGCTCCGCCGACATTCTTGCTGTCGGCTTCTTCTTCCACGAAGGGAGTTCTGTTGCGGCCATATCTTCAAAAGGAGCAAGACCTTGCAGCCTGTTTGGACGCGCTACATCCTTGCAATAGAAGAAGGTGGACGCCCACCCCTTAGCCGAATCCACGATTGGCACTTGAGGGTACCAATCTATATCCCGGCGGCAATTGAAGCTGATGGAGCCGACAACCAGTAGTTCTTTCTGAACTGTCTGCCTCTTGACTCCGAAGCAGTACTGAAAGAAGTCTAACCTAGGAGCTAATCCTAAATAGCCTTCGAACAACGCTACGAAGCCGGATATGTAGAGGAGGCTGTTGGGGGTTATGTTATGAAGCTGGAGACCATAATGATCCACTATCTCGATCAAGAAAGCCGAAGGCGGCAAAGAGAACCCCCTAACGACGTGAGAAGAAAGAAGTAACCGTTCATCCTTGATTGGAGTAGGAGAAGGGTTGCCAAAGGCGGATCGCCAAGTCGGTGCCGATTCTCAAGATGGAAGGATGGCCCCATCGGCCATCATTCCCGTCAGCTCGACGTCATCTACCACCAAGAAACCCCAGTTGTGGGTCGGGTTGTTGGCGGCGCCTTCGTTGTCGCCGGCTTCCTCCTCTTCCTCTTCCTCAGTGGCCCGGGTTTCTTCGACCGTATCAGCGGCAGCTACGGAAGCCGAAGCAACCGTAGCCGCAGCCTCGGCTGCGGCCTTGGCTAGGGCAACTTCATTGCACCCGGAAGTTGCGGCGGAGGAGATGTTTGCTGGAGCTGGGGAAGGTGCAGCGGGAGCGGCGGATGGCTCAGGGCCGGCGGCGGCGGCCGCGGAAGCCGTACCCCCAATCGGAGGCGCCGAGTCGAGAGGCGATGCGTCGACAACAGGGGAGCTAGGAGTGCTGGACGCCATGGACGGAGGAGAGAAAAACTCGAGCTCAGAGATGAGATCTGGAGAGGACAGTGCTAGAGGTGCGAATGGTGCGGTGGCCGCGACGAAGGCGAGGCGACCGGTATTTATAGCGAAGCGCCGAGATACGTGCAACGGTCCAGAGCCGAGATTTTCGCCACGCGTCACGGGATCGAGCCGTTTGGAGACGTTTCCTTCCCTCCGACGCCTCGGTTCCAGCACGGGAAAAACGGAAACTAGCCCCTACATTCAAAGATGCCACTCCACTCGCTCTGCCGGGTCTGACACATCCGTCAAATCGCCGGACGCGTGTCAATACGCACTCAAGTGCTTTTCGACATGAAGAGCCGGCACACCGAAATCAACAAAGCTGTTCGGCATGATTGCAGGTTTCTGGGAATGCTCCGAGACTGATGACGGATGACGAATTTCCCGGACAACACATTGCCGGAAGATTGAAGCCAGCCGCTGAAGTACTTGAAGCTTTCCGGGGGCTACTGTTGGGGTTATGCCGAATAGGTACTCTCACGAAGAGGACTAATAGCCAGCGTACCAGGGTGGCCCATAGAGGTGGTAAGCCGAAATCCGGCTTACCGGGCGGCCCAGTACGATGAAGCGCAGGAGGCCCATCCGGCTAAGGGAAGGTTCCAGAAGCCGGCCTGCATTGTGGAAGACTTAGCCCACAAGGCAGGGCCCACGCCGGATTAGAGTAGAACTCTATGACTTAGTCGGTTAGGTTTCCTACTGTAAGCCCTAGGTCCGGACGCCTTTATAAGCCGGCCTAAGGGACGCCTCAGGGCAAGCTCTAACACACCTTTCATTGTAATCAGCGTATATTGCCTTATAGTGAATTATAGCAGCACGTAGGGTTTCGCCACCGAAGCGAGATCCGAAGCTGGGTAAACCCTTTGTTATCCCGTCGCCGGAATACCCCACGTATCCTAAAACCCTCTCTCTACCTAGCTCGATGGCACCCCTGCCGCGGCTAGATTCGACAATACCACGACAATCGCCCCTGTTTCTGGGTCCAACCTTCCCCCATGCCCGTACCACCAGTGCTTTGACCTTTCGGGCCATCCATCTGTACCTGGAATGATCCATCTACCCCTCATCTCGGCCTCCATACCTTAACATTTAGGCACGGCAGTCCTGTAGCCACCTGTCCCCATTTTATGGTGGTATTTCTTTTTCTGAGCATTTTCCTTATTTTTTATCGACCTTTCCTTTGCTACAGAAGATTCCTTGTACGCCACAAATTCGGGCCACTGTTCTCTCAATTTCTCGAATGCTCCTGTGAAATCAGGAGTTATCTTTTTCGCGACATATTTCCGGAACAAAGTTTTCTTGTAGTTCCGGAATAGTTCGGCCATCTTACTTAGAGCCCATTCTTTGACTATCTTTCTTCTTTCAAGCCCACTCGGAATTGTGTTACCATCTGCCCCGAATTCTTCATACTCTGGAGGTAGTCTGAAATGTGCCACGAGCTTCTCCCAAAGATCGTCTTTGGTTCTTTCATCGACATAACTAGTTGAAGGTTCAACATTCTTTGGCTTAATCCATTCTTGAATGGTGATCGGGACGTTGTCCCTAACAATCACTCCGCACTGAGTTACAAACACCCTCGCGTTGTCAATCGGAAGACTCGGTCTTCCATTATCTTCGATTTTGTCGATGTTGAACCTTTTTTACCATCCAACTTTTTGTTCGGGCCTCGTGTTGTAGCTGACGATTGCGTCGATCCGGAGGGCTAAAAGAAGAAAGAGTGATTAATATATATATATATATATATATATATATATATATATATATATACAGATCAATTGATGCATCTAGTCACAAGAGGCTTAATATATATACCTCGCCGGTTGTTGTCGAGGGATCAACGATGACATTTCCTTCATCATCGTTGTTTGTTTCCCCTTCTTCCACCGGTTCTTGCTGCAGTCCCTCACCGGATAGTTCCAGATATGACGATATGTCATCATCGTCTACAACATCGTATTCTCTATGATTTTTTCCATCTTCACCTCTTATAATGTCCCACATCATCTCTTTGCGAGGATCGTCCTGATCCATAACTTAACTATTTCCAGAAAGAAAGGAAAAACAAGTTAGAAAAAAGGTGACAAAAATTCTATCTAAAATTCTATCTAAAAAATTCTAGCTAGAATTCTAAACATAAATTCTAAACAAAAATTCTATAATTCTATCTAAAACAAATTCTATCTAAATAAATTCTATCTAAACAAATTCTATCTAAAATTCTATCTAAATAAATTCTATATAAACAAATTCTATCTAAAATTATATCTAAAATTCTAAACATAAATTCTATATAAAATTATATCTAAACAATTTCTATCTAAAAAATTCTAAAATTCTATCTAAAGCAAATTCTATCTAAATAAATTTATCTAAACAAATTCTATCTAAATAATTCTAGAAGCACTATTCCAAAAAACTCTAAAAAACTTTAAAAAACCCACCACGCCGGCGCGACGGAGAGGACGAGGGCGAGGGCGCCGGCGTGACGGAGAGGACGAGGACGGCCGGCGCGTGGCGCGCGGTGGAGCCGCGGCGGAGGCGACGAACGGTGCGGCGGCGGAGGCATGGAAAATTTCGGCAGCACCTCCTCGTCTTCGTCTTCCTCGGCTTCGTCGTCTTCGTCTTCTAGATTGGAACCGTGCGCGGCGCGTGGTTTATATAGATTGGGTCTTTTGTCCCGGGTCGTGCCACGACCCGGGAATGAAGGACCTGTAGTCCCGGCTTGTGGCACGACCGGGGACAAAAGGTGGGTTCTATAGTTCCGGCTAGTATTACGAGCCGGGACTAAAGGTAAATTTTCGGCAGAGGAGGAGTTACGCGCGCGAGGGAATATTTTCAACACTTTTGAATACTTTGAACATTTGAATTTACCACTTTTTGCATACTTTCGAATCTGACAAAACTTTCAACATGAAAAGTGTTTGAATTTGTATAATTAATCCAAAATCATTATTTGGACAAGTGTTTTGATTATTTTTGAATTTTTGATCGAGATAAAATACATTTTACACGATCGTCGTCGTAGATAGACCAGCTATAGGGAATGACAATAGTGGATCTCAACAATCTTGGGTACATAGATGTGGCTCAGGTTTAGTCATACTCCTGCCTAGGCCTATAATACTCGTCCTCGTAGTCGTCGTAGTCGCCGCCGTTGTCGCTATCGTCGGACGGCGCTCGCCTGGACTGGAAGTGAGGGTAGCGCAGGCGGGGGTTATCTCCGGCCGTGATGTAGTCCATGACGCTCTGGAGAGTCCGGCCGCCCACCACAGCCGACGGCCGACCTCGTTGAAGTTCGAAGGAGGTGGGCCGTCCTCCTCGTACCTGGCGAGCGTCCTCTCACGCCGATTGATGAAGAAGGCATCCCAAGTCGAGCGGTAGTCGGGATCCCAGCAGGGATCCATCCTGATGTAGGGGGTTGGCCCGATCTTCACGGATTTGAGGGGGAAAAGTGGATGAACACGAAGAACACGATGAACACGGAGGGGAAACGGGGGAAAAAGGGCAAATCGTGGGGATAACTCGCGAAGCCTACAAGGGAGAATCACCCGGCAACAAACCCCCAACGGAGCAGCCTCCGGATCCCAAAACCCAAGTCAACAACACGCTTAATGAAACCGATTTCTCTTACCGGCCGGTCCACCGATCCAATAGAATCACCGCAATGAAAGATTGGTTTGCACTACTAGAGACACCTAAGTGAAAGAGTAGCTACAACAAGAGATTCATCATCCTCCTCGGAGGAACCCATCACGGGAAGGAGTAACGCTCAACTCTAGTTCATTCTTCTCTACCTAAAATGGAAAAGGGGAAGAGCTATTTATAGTCTAGTACAAAACGGAGCTGAAAGGTGGGGGTCCGGCCTGGGGGCCGGCCTGGGCCGGCCTGGAGGCCGGCGGCGTCTGGAGGGGGCCCGGCCTGGAGGCCGGCGTCGTCTGGAGGGGTGCCGGCCTGGGGGCCGGCCTAGGCCGGCTGGGAGGCCGGTCGGCTCTGGTGGGGTGCCGGCCTGGGGGCCGGCCTAGGCTGGGCTGGAGGCCGGCCTGCCTGTCTTCGCCTCCCTCTTCCTCTCCTTGTCCATGACGCTTCCTTCTCCTCATCCACGCGTATGCCTTAGTTGATTGGAGTCCATGGAGTTCCTTGCCACCCTTTGGAGTCCTTGGTGGCTTGTTGTACGTTGGATTGCTTGACAAGGTGTTGTCGTTGGGTTGGCCTACATCATCTCCCCCTCCTTCGAAAAGCGCCGTCCTCGACGCTAGCACATCCTCATCATGTGAAGGAGATAGATGGCTTGACGTTGAAGTGGAAGTCACCATGCCGCCATTGATACCTATACGCACCAAAGACCAAGCAAAACATGTGTGTGCATGATAGAGGAGCACATCATTGACGACATGTGCGAATTTGTTCATAACACCATTAGCACAACACAAATATATGGAATGGAATACAAATACAAGGTCAATGTGCAAGCAACTCGTCCAAACATCCTCAAAATGTGGGAACACAAAATCTCCAAGAAAAGTAGAGAAGGCTAAGATACCCATCTCATTGTGAACCATATGATGTTCATTGCATTGAAAGCATTGGAAAGAGAAGTTTGTGAACCACACAAGGTGAGAGAGGCTTGTATCATCTCCATCAGGGGTGCAAACAAAGCAAAGAGAAGAGCAAGTGTTCGTCAATTTTGTTGCAACACCAAGAAGACAACATCCAAAGGTCTCATGACAAGACATGCTCAAAATACCATTATGGTTGCAAAGAAGCCAACGGAAAGAGCAATTGTGCATCATACTTGTTGCAACACACAAATCATCTACAAGTAAGATCAAGGGAGCATGAATGTCACAAAGGAAAACCAAAGCACTCACATGTTTGCACACGAACCAGAGGAAAGAGCAATTGTTCAATTTGTTCGATGCAAAACATGGAAAAGGAAATAGAGGTTGGTCGGAGCCACAACTCTCATGGAAAATGCTCTCAAGAGCTCTTTTTGTCAACTCATGCTCAATTGAGGTTGACATTATGAAGCGTGAGCCATTACACACGAAATTCCATAAAAAGAAATTGTGTGCATGGTACATGAATGCATCATCCATTATGACGCATCTATCCATTTGCACATCACCAAACACACCAATATCAAAAGGAATGTATGACATATGTGAGTGGTCAATATGCAAAAGGAAGGGTAAATTCTCAACATGGCAAAAGGAAGAATCTCCAAATTTTGAGAAAGCTATGGGGGCATTCTCATAAGACATCATATCAAAATTATTGCAAACCAAGCATTGGAAAGAGAAATTGTTCAACTTCTTGGATGCAACAATGGAAGAAAATCCGAAAGTTTCATAACAAGGCATGTTTATGGGAAGATCATCACAAATAGATAATTCCGCATGATCAACATTGGTTTGAAACAAGGTATCACATGGGAATATGAACGAAGCATATGTGACATCAAAAGGATCATCCATAGCATGCAAGCAATCACAATTCATCATGTCCACTAGTGGGATCATGGCATCATCAACACCTATATTCGTACCTTTGTAGTATCGCTCATGTGAAGTAGGTGTTGTGGTAGAAGTAGCGGCGTCCATGTAGCCGACTTGTGCATCATGTAGACATGGGGTGGCATCGTCTTCATCCTCCATGTACATCTTCTCCATCATAGGCACCATCATGTCGAGGCTTGGCGACTCATCATCCATGGAACCTAGTAGAACATGAGAGAACACACTAGAGGTAGAGGGTAAGTTGTTAGAAATCGAAATGGCCTCACTTGACCTATCAACTACCTCTCCCAACTCAAGTGGTGTATCACTCATTCCCTCAAAGTGGAAGCACTCAAACTCGCATATGGTGGAGGCACTCAATTCACTTGCACTCTCACTCAAGTGGGCTAGGTGGCTCTCATTCTCACATGGGATTGGTGCCATATCATCATTCAAGCACATAGGGATAGGCTCGGTAGACTCAACTCCATTCGCCGCCTTGGTTGAAGGGACACTCTCATGCTCAACCTCTTCACTTGGCTCGCCATCACAAGTGGTAGCCTCTTCAATGCTCGCCTCCATGGTCGAAGGGAAAAGCCCATGCTCGACCGTCTTCTCGCCATCTTCATGGTCACCATGTTGTAGTGGTGTGGACAATAAGCTCGGTGAAGAGTCATGTGAGGGCTTGAAGAACTTGGATAAGCCGGCGATGAAGTCCTCACGGATGGTCTTGAGCTCGGCTTGCTCGATCTCGAAGTTGGCATTGTCGGCGTCGAGCTTGGTCTTCAACTTGTCGAGGTCGGCTTTGAGTTTGAGAAGCATGCCCCGGTCGTTCTTGGAGTGTGATCTACTCTTGGACGCCCTTTTGGTTATGGCACGCGGAAGAGACTCCTCATGATGTGTACTTGCCGCCAACTTGCATGTGGGAGTAGTTTCTTGATGGCGTGGCCTTGAGTGGCTTGAGTCCTTATAGTGACGTCGATGATGATCATGAGTAGACGTACGCCGATGACGATTTTTGGTGTTCCTTGATGAAGACTCATGTGCATAGGCACTTTGCGTTGGCCGCCGTCTCGAGGGTGAGGTAGCTTGACGACGAGGAGGAGGGCGAGTCTCCTTGTCCTCTAGGCGAAGATGCCTTGAGCTCCGTCTTCTTGAGCTTGTAGGTGCTTCATGGCGGTGGCGCTCTTGAGTTCGTGGCCTTGAGTATCGTCTAAGTGGGGGCTCATCGTCGGTAGTTGTCGTCCACATGATGGGTAGTCGCGTGGCAGATCCTTGACGTGCCTTGAGGAGTCGTAGTCCATGTAGGGTCACGTCACATCATTGGAGTTGTAGTCGTTGTAGTGGTCCGCCATGACGTTGATGCTTGAGGGCTCGAAGTCGGTGTAGCTCGCCATGTCGTGGACGGTTGTGGCGTCATAGTCGTAGTAGTGGTGGTGCTCCACCATGTAGATCCATGCTTGTGGAGGTGTCGTCGATGTCGTGGTCCACCATGTCATCCATGCTTAGGGCGCCGTAGTCGTTGTCGCTCATGATGTTATCCATGCTTGGCGCGCCGTAGTCGTTGTCGCTCATCATGTTCTCATCATCATGGCCTCCATAGGATGCTCCGCTCTCACTAGACATGGTCAATCACAAGACAAGTGTATATACATGTGGAGTGGAAAGGTACTAAGAAACCAACCTCACCTAGTAGATAGTATTGGAACTAGTGGACCATGCCAAGAGAAACCGATACACAAGAATGCGGGTGACTTGAATTTCAAAGATCCAAACGCAACTCCAAAACACACACGGCTTATGAGTGGATAGGTATGAATTGTGGAAAGCAAATGGAACAACCGGAAACCAAGATATTGTAAAGGCAAGTAGAGAACCACGATGACCACAAAGCAAATACAAGTCGATCTCAAAGGATATGAGTGAAGCACATAGAAACACACGCTTTGAAGAGTGGGACTTGTGCAACCAACAATGAGCTAGTTATGGACCTAGCGAAGACTAAAGCTCAAGGTCGCACAAGTACAAGAGAAACCAACTCGATTGCAATTATTGGTGGGCTACAAGATTTGCACAAAGATACCACACCTATGAATTTTTCATCGAGCTTGCGCGACCTACAAGAGATATGGCATATGAGGCTCTTTCTTTTCTTTCTCCTTTGATTCTTTTCTATTCTCTTTTCACTATTTCTCTTTTGCCTCTTACTTGCTTGTCAACAAGAACTATATCAACTAGCGCATACAAGTTTTGCTCGGAACACTACGAGGTATCAAGTGTGCAAAGCCTAAGCAATCATAGATGAGCTAGTCTCAATAGGTAAGATAGGCACAAATGGCTTGGCTAACAAGTGATGCAAGGTGGGAGAAGATTTGGGAATGTTATACCTTTCGTCGACGATCTTCACCCGTGGAGTGGAATGCCTCTTCCTTGATCACGGAATATGGTGGCACTAGATGATGGATCAACCGCTATGGTGATGTAGAGCTTGTCGGTAGCTTCGATTTGAGACGAAAATCACCAAAAACGGAGTCCGGAGTGAAAAGTTATGGCCAAAACAAAATTTCTGCAGGGGTGTCGGCCTGGGGGCCGGCCTGGGCCGGGCTGGAGGCCGGCGGCTTCTGCCGGGGGTCCGGCCTAGAGGCCAGCCTAGGCCGGGCTGGAGGCCGGCCGGGCTACCTTCCCGTGACGCGAAAAAGTGCGATTTCGGCGGAAAAACGACCCGAAAAACACCAAATCGGAGGGGAAATCAAAGGAATTTGGCCATGGGAACGCAAAGGGAGGTAGATCAACAAGTATAGCAATGGATCCACGGATTCAAAACCTACCAAAACTCACAAGAATCTCAGATCGATGCAAAAGCAATTTGGGGCTATTTTTGGTGGAAATTTTCGAAATTAGCAAAATCAAAGAAAATTTTGTGGATTTGGGGGTGGAAACAAAGGTAAATCCGTGGCAACCCTTGCTCTGATACCATATGATGTAGGGGGTTGGCCCGATCTTCACGGATTTGAGGGGAAAAGAGGATGAACACGAAGAACACGAGTGGAAACGAAGGAAACGAGGGGAAAAGGGCAAATTCGTGGGGGATAACTCGCGAAGCCTACGAGGGAGAATCACCCGGCAACAAACCCCCAACGGAGCAGCCTCCGGATCCCAAAACCCAAGTCAACAACACGCTTAATGAAACTGATTTCTCTTACCGGCCGGTCCACCGATCCAATAGAATCACCGCAGTGAAAGATTGATTTGCACTACTAGAGACACCTAAGTGAAAGAGTAGCTACAACAAGAGATTCATCATCCTCCTCGGAGGAACCCATCACGGGAAGGAGCAACGCTCAACTCTAGTTCATTCTTCTCTACCCCAAATGGAAAAGGGGAAGAGCTATTTATAGTCTAGTACAAAACGGAGCTGAAAGGTGGGGGTCCGGCCTGGGCCGGCCTGGAGGCCGGTGACGTCTGGAGGGGGCCCGGCCTGGAGGCCGGCATCATCTGGAGGGGTGCCGGCCTGGGGGCCGGCCTGGGCCGGCTGGGAGGCCGGCCGGCTCTGGTTGGGTGCCGGCCTGGGGGCCGGCCTAGGCCGGGCTGGAGGTCGGCCTGCCTGTCTTCGCCTCCTTGTTCCTCTCCTTGTACATGACGCTTCATTCTCCTCATCCACGCGTATGGCTTAGTTGATTGGAGTCCATGGAGTTCCTTGCCACCCTTTGGAGTCCTTGGTGGCTTGTTGTAAGTTGGAGTGCTTGACAAGGTGTTGTCGTTGGATTGGCCTACATCAAGCTAGTTCGTCGGTGTGATGACCGCGGAGGCCTTGGTCGGCTTGGGCCGCATGGGCTGGATGACCAGCCCTCCGCCCGCTGGTCCTCTCCCCGACGGTGTACGGCAGGTGCGTCCCGAACGCCCTGTCCCAGGTGACGAAGAAGAGGTCGGAGAAGTTGTACCTGACGCTGCGCGGCAGGTGGTGCACGCCATGGTACGCGGCGCTGTTCCACAGCCGCTGCAGGCGGCGCGGCAACAGGCATAGGCCGCAGTGGTTGTCGATGCCCTTGATGCTGCAGAGCGAGAGGAACACGGCCGTGGCGCGCAGCGACGACATACCGGAGGCCAGGATGGCGAGCGAGGCCCCGACCGTGTCCGCAATGAGGGCCTCCACCGGGCGCCGAACGCGTAGGGGACGACGAGGCGGTGGTGCCACGAGTGGAGGTGCCGGTACAGGAACCGGCTCCGGTGCGCCAGGCGGTGCCACGCGTCATAATTGCATATATTCACACAGAATATTTGAACGTGGCGGTCAGAGGCTGTACGTATAAAGGAATACTTACAGGGGTGAGCACGGTGACGGCGACGAGCTGCATGAGGACGTTGGCGAGGACGGCACGCTTGTTCTTGCTGTCCTCCTCAGCCTTGGTGTTCAGCCGGTACTTGTCCAGGACGTGTCCATGGCCAAGCGCCGCGTGCACGCCGGAGTAGGCCCAGTACACCAAGATTGGCAGTTTGGCACCACGTACGGCGGCCACAGCTTCGTCGGACAACTTGAACAAAACCATGTCGATCGATAAAACTAGCTAGTGTAGTGGGTATATAAATAAGCAGTTCGGTCTCTCTGGTTTACACTCTGCTAGGTAAATCGGCAAGCAATTTAAGTACGTATCCCTTTCGGGCTAACAAGGGAGGAGGGCCAACCACGGGCGACCCTAGCTCGAAATAGATGGATTGATCAGCAATGCAATTGGTTGGCCGGTGCTAGCTCAGTGCTGGATCGACCTTGTGGATAAGAACACCCGTCATTAACAAGACTAGCTAAGCAGATATTGCTCTGGCTTGAGGAAAGAGCTGCATGATGTTGTGATTTGGAGGTTGCGGTGTGGATCAATCCTACCGCATTACTGTTGCTAGCGCTAGGCAAAGACGACTAGGATCCCGTTGTGTAATTGCACGTAAACATCAGCCGATGGATCCAAGTTGGTTGCAAAATTTACCAGTACTTACTAAGATCAAAAGAGAGAAGATTGCTAGTTAAGTAATTATATGTACTCCACTACTCGATGCCTGAGGAGATTGCAGAGATTACTGTACGACTTAATATTGTTCTCACAAGTCAGTAGCAAATTACAATTGGACAGAAGTATACTCCGAGTCCGTGTGCTCTACGTAAGGAAGAGCGAGATCTTCTCTTGGGTCTTGGCCAAAGTGCTCGTGGATCGGAATACCCTAAATTGACAAGACTGATGCTCCGGCGCGCCACGCCTAGGCTGAGTATTTTTTGGTTGTGTATGTCACTGTCCGTTTCGAAAAAAGTATATCACTGTCGTCGCTGGGGAAAGAGACGTACACAGGATATTGTGATTTAAGAGCTGGCGATGGATCGAGAGACCACTGGGATACTGTCGTGTGGCTTATCACAAAACCGAAACAAACTATTTATATGTACAAAAAACCAGAACGCCTTACACGGAATACATGTGCAACTTCTTTCCAAAAGCCATTTTGGCTTGATCTTTTTAATATAAAAATTTTTAAACTATATTTACATGTACAAGAAAATTTGAAAATAATTTTGGGTGTGGCATCCTATCGGACTTGCCGGATTAGAACATAACGAATAGGAAATTCTTCGGTGGATTGACTGGACGGAAATTCATGTCGTGCCTGAGAGTTGCTATCTGGATCACAAGAGGCGGCGTCCGGAATGTCGTCAAAACCTTTCTCGGCCGGGTAGATTAGATCTGATGAATGCGGCTCTGACCATAGAGAAAATGAGACACATTTTTACGTGGAAACGCATACGGGGAAAAACCACAGGCGCACGAAGGCGCAAATTCACTATGGTATAAGAGTATTACAAGCACGAGACGACATACCGCCTTTTTTTTTCGCCTTTAGATGCGACTATAGGGAATATAGTGGGCAATTTATATTGTGTATCATGTTTCAACTTTGCTTTAACATTGCAGAAAGCGCACCACCGCACACCACCGGCTTTGATATATCATCCACGAGATGGTGGCGGTGCTATTGCACACGATAAGTGTGCAAAGTACGGCACCCAGATGAAAACATTCTCTTTGACTTCAAAGTTAGAATAGCCTACACAATAGGCAGTCGATCTCTTGATTACGGCCTACGATCCATATTATATATTGTAATCCAATAGAACTCAGCTAGGACTCCCTTCATGAAAAGGAACGGGTTCTGTGAGATTTTAACCAACTTGGAAATTGAAACCTTTTCTATTTCCGTTTTGCTTGCTTGTGATACTGCAGCCAAAACATTTGCTGATTTGACTCAAAATAAATATATTTTTTACTAAACTTTTATACATATTGATCCTATTTTAGCATGTTATAGTTTTACGAGTCCAATTTTCTATTTGTTGACATATTTTAGCCACATAACTGGCAATGTTACTAAGTATTAATCGGTGTGATTTTTGTACTGAATATAATTGAAATATAGAAAACTATATTTTGTTACAAAATCCTATTCGAGAACTATTTTTTCTATAACATATAGTTTATGAAATTTAGACGTATCGTAAAGATCTGCATAGAGTATGATATAACAAATATCTCAATAGCGGTTTCTAGATTAAGGAAGCCAGTTTAAAAAACTTCTAGAGTATAAACTGAAATAATGATATTATTCTTTACTTTTTTGTGTGGTCAAAATTGCCTAGCAACTAAAAATTTAACAAAATGTGCATTCTTTATGCGTTGCATTAATATTGCTTACAGTAATCACCAATGGATATAAAATGGTGTGGATTCTAGTATGTTTGTGACGTGGGGTTACCACGGCAAATCCCTAGGTGAGATGCCTAGGGTTTCGTATAGAGTGAGAAGTTGGCGCACTGGTAGTGTCGGACGGCTGACAAGCAAGTATTTACCCAAGTTTGGCCCCTCATTGTGAGGTAAAGACCTACATCCTACTTGTCTGATTATATTCATGGTAGTGTTATTGGCCGTAATGGCTATGGTGGAGATTGGATCTCATCTACGCTGTCGCCGATGGCGGGTGTGGTGTCTAGTCTATCCGTCCTCTGTTTGGGTGCCCCTACCTGGCTTTATAAATACAGCTAGATAGGGTTTACATGTCTTGTGGACCAAGAAAGTGTCCGCGGCTTCTTGGGCTTCGTTGAGCCGCCAGGTGGGCCGCATCGGGTACTCCAATGGTGGGGTGCCGGAGGGTATGCCCACATCAGTTTGCGTATGTAAAAATTTATTGTTTATAATCTCGTACTCATTAAGCTTGTTATCTTCTGGTGTATACAAGTCCCCCATTGTTTATAAAATATGATGCACTGCATGGAATTAAACATGTAAATCATTTAAGAGTGTATGGATTCAGTTGTATAAGTGACATCATTGAAATTTTCTTGTGGAATACGTTTATTCATATATGTTCACACTAGTTTTTAGACATACTATAAAATTAAAATCAAATTCAAAGTTGTGCACTATTAACCCGAAAAGGCATCCATGATTTAGGCTTTGTTTGGAATCTCAATATTTTTCATAATCAAAGGATAAGACTATAATTTGAGAATTACATGTGCTCACCGAATGTTAATACTTTGTTCCGGTGTTTTGTAAAATGAATGTCTTAAATTTCCTAAGTTCCTTTGGCACCGCAGAAACGGAAGTGTAGGACAAAAGATGTTGTGCAAGTTCTTATTGCAAGCACATATGACTATATTAGGAATGTATGCCTACATATAATTGATGAATTGTATGGAATATTTATCAGTGCCCTGTGTTGTAATTATTACATGATTGATCTTAACCATACAACGCCCATTTATCCATCTAATACCTATGATGTTGTTAGTTCCATTGCTCCCTTTAATCATCTTCACTATCACTGTCACTTTTGCTACTATATTTTAATGTCACTAGTACCGTCAGACCATTTCTGTTACTATATTATTGTTGCTACTAATAAATTATGCCAAGCAAGTATTTATCCTGGTGTGGATAAATTGGCAACTCAGTTGCTAATCATTATAAATATTCTTTCGCCCTCCTTGTGTTGAATCAATAAATTTGGATAGAAATACTTATCTCAAAGACTGTTGCGATCCCCTACATTTTTGGATCATCACTTTTTAGAAAGCATAATGTCTTACATAGTTTTCCAACTTCTAGGAACCACCAGCTCACGTTTAAAATCCAGTAACATCCAAACACCCAACTCACAGGTCGAGCTACACTCCCAGCTCTAGAAAACCCAACGCACACATAAAAAAAGAAAAAACATGCATCAACCACGCCGCCTCCTGTCCAATCTTCTAGCTCTGATCTTCAATGCACCAATGATCCAGTCAAAGACTCTCTGCATTTGCTCCCTCCACAGTGGCCACCAAGACTGTAAGAAGAAAATAATCCGATAAATGGCATCAGATGGTTTTCGAAGCACTTTCCCTTCGATAATCAATTTGTTTCGAATGGTCCACAAAGACCACATCGTAGCTGCAGCTCCATCCGACACAAGATCAAAATTATGTCGCTCCCCATAACGAACTAAGGATACCAAGTCCATAACAGAGAGTGGGGCGTCAGGCCACTCCACAACCTCTTTAATTACCAGCCAAACAAAACTGGCAATCGGACAGTCAAAAAGCAAGTGATCTATTGTTTCAATACATGGACACATCGGGCAAATGCCATTCGTAGGCCCTTTGCATGTCAAAAGCTGCTCCCTCGTTGGCAGTCTATCTTGAATGACCTGCCATAGAAAAATACGAATTTTCATAGGAACTTTGAGCTTCCACACCCGTTGCATTTGCCCATCCGATACTCCTTGGTATGATAGCCACTGATATAGTGATTTTGTTGAGTAACTCCCTTTTGCTTCAAGACTCCACTTCACTGTATCCTCTGAATCAGATAAGAAAACTGATTGGATTAGCTCCAATAGATCCTCCCAAGCTCGGATATCCTCCCCCCCCCCCCCCCCAAGGTTCTCTTGAATTTGATATCCCAAGAGTGGGACGCCAAGTCATAATTATCAGCCACCGAAGATTTGGGGAAGGAAGAAGCCCAAAATAAAGTCGGAAACCTCACACGGAGAGGTACATTTCCCATCCAAACATCCTCCCAGAATCTTGTTTTCCTCCCACTCCCAACCGAATGTCTCGCACCCCAGGGAAACCATTTCTTTACAGCCTGCAAACCATTCCAGAACTGGGAACCCCTCTTGTCATTCATCAAGATGGACTCCCCATTCTTTAGATATTTGTTAGTCAAATTCTGTTTCCAAGGGGATTTTGGGTCTCCATTGAAAAGCTTCCAAATCCATTTTACAAGCAAAGATATGTTCATATACCTAGAGTTTATGATGCCTAGCCCCCCAAAATCTTTTGGTATCCAAACCGACTCCCATTTCATCATATGGTACTTGAAACCTTGGCCACTCCCCTCCCAAAAAAATCTTCCTCTTACTCGGTCCATCTCCACGTGGATTCCTTCGCAGGAGGTAGAAGCCCATCACAAACATGGGTATGTTATCCAGACAAGCATTAGATAGAGTCAGTCTTGCAGCCGAGGACATGTGTTTTCCTTGCCACGGATCAGTTCTATTAGTGAGTTTGCCAACAAGAAAACTGAATTGTTCCAGTGTCAGTCTCCTCTCCCCAATGGGCAAGCCCAGATAGTGCATGGGAAGCTCCCCAAGTTTGCAATTAAACATGTTAGCGATCCTTTCTTGCTCATCTTTGCCAACTCCCAACACGAAGACTTCACTCTTGTGATAATTGATCTTCATCCCCTACATGCTCTCAAAACAATACAACAAGAACTTGAGATGTAAGATGTTCTGATCCGCATTCTCCAACAAGATAATTGTGTCATCGGCATACTGCAGCAAATTTACTCCCTTATCAATTAAGTGTGGAACCACCCCAGAGATGTGCCCTGCCTCTCTAGCAGCATTCACCATTGCAGCCAGAGCATCAACTACAAAGTCAAAGAGCAAAGGCGATAGTGGGTCTCCCTGCCTCACCCCTCTAGAAGTCTCAAAATACGGCCCTTGGGAACCATTAATATTGATTGCTAAATGACCATTTTTTACAGATTGCATGACCAGGTAAATCCAATTCTCCGAGAAGCCTTTTCTGATCAAGACCTCCCTCAAAAAGTCCCAGTCCACCCTATCGTAGGCCTTCTCAAAATCTAGCTTAAGTACAATTGTCGAGCTTTTTTGTACTCTTATTTCATGCAACACCTCATGAACTACCACAATCCCCTCCAGAATGTTTCTCCCTTTGATAAAGCCTGTCTGGCATGGACTAATAACAGCATGAGCAACCGGAGCAAGCCTACTAGCCAGGATCTTGGAAATAATTCTCAGGCTCACATTCAGAACAGCAATAGGCCTGAACTGCTTAATACAAGTAGCTCCTTTCACCTTGGGAACTAGAGTCAAAACTCCATAGTTTAACCTCCCAATTTTTCCTCTCCCACTAAGCAGGTCCACCATAATACCCAGAATTTGATGTTTGATTAAGCCCCAGAAATTTTTGAAAAAAGCTACAGGATATCCATTAGGACCAGGCGCTGAGTTCACTTTCATCGATCTGATGTTGTCTTCAATCTCTTGCAGAGAAACCGCCCTTGTTAAGAGTAGATTATCCTCCATACTAACCAAATGGCCCTCCCCCCAGATATCTGAGGCAAGTCTCAGCCCACCCCTATCTTCTCTTCTGAACAGCTTTTTGTAAAAGTCATAAATGTGTGTTCGAATCTCCACGTCTTGAGAGATAACTTCCTGGCCGGTTTCCAAAGAGACAATTCGACATTTTCTTCTTCTCCCATTCGCTTTAGCATGGAAGTATGAGGTATTTGCATCCCCTTCCATAAGCCATTGCACATGTCCCCTTTGTAACCAATACATTTCCTCCATATTATAAATTTCCATGATCTCCCTTTCTAATTTATATCTCAGAGCCCATTTCTCAGCCGAAAGACCAATCATGTCAGATTCAGAATCCAGGGTTTTAATCTGGTTCAGCAAATTTTCTTTTTTCAGCCTAGCTTCTCTATTCCAGTTAGCTCCCCATCCTTTCATACTTTTCCTCATACCCCTGACACAAAAATTCCAACAGTCCACTGCAGTACCATCCCCAGAATAGTTTAAGACTAGGTGTCTCCATTTGTCAGTAACAAATTCCAGAAATCCCTCCTAGGAGAACCATTGTCTCTCCATGTAGAATCTTCTAGTTCTCCTGTTATAATTCTCCCCCGAAGAAATCACCAGAGGTTAGTGGTCTGATCCCAGCCTGGTTTCAACCTTCACCAAACTCAAGGGAAAAAAATTTCCCACTCTACTAAAACAAGCACTCTATCCAAAAGGGACATTGTAGGGTCTAGCTGATTATTAGACCACGAAAATCTCTCCCCCCCACACCCTGTAGTTCCCTCAGCTGATGATGTGCAATGAAGTCGTTAAAGAACCCCATCAAGTTGAAATCCAAACGATCATTATTTTTATCCCTAGCCGAGCGAATAAGGTTGAAATCCCCTGCAATCATCACAGGGATAGCAGTCCTGCATAGTTTAGTGTCTAAATCCCGCAAGAAATCTTCAGAAAAAGCATGATCAGCAGGACCATAAACAACAATGCACTCCCAAACATTTCCATTTTTCACTTGCTTTAAGGTGAGGCTCACATAGAAACTCCCAAATTCTTTGCATAACACTTCAAATTGTTCAGAATCAGCTCCCAACAAAATCCCTCCAGAATGCCCCCTTGAAGCAAGCCAATGCCACTCAAAGATCCTACTCCCATTCAAACTTTCCAACTCCCCCATATCAAAATCTCTCCTAATTGTCTCCTGTAAACCTATAATATTAATAGGCTCTTTTCTCAAAAAATCCCTCAGTTGTCTTCTCCTGTCCTTACTCCCAAAACCCCTCATATTCCAAATAAAAGCAAGCACATCCATTTTAATTGCCTTTTGAGTTTTTCCTCCCAGCCTTCTGGTTCTTCTTGGCCACCGGACTCCCATTGTTTTGATCACTCCCTTGCTCTAGAAACACGGCCTTCACCTTGCTTCTAGTCATTCTTGACTCCACAATCACCTTTAGTGATGATCTATTTTCGGATCATCACTCGATATTGGCGGAGTTGTAACCGACTACGTCGTTGTCTGCCTCCACCACTTGTTGTATGCTTAGATAGTGATGGCTCTTGCACTTGTAAGCCCAGCAGATGTAAGAATAAGAGTTCAGGTATCTACGTATATGATATAATTAAGACATGAAATAGATCAAACAGTTTGTAAATGAGAAGATGATGGTGGCGTCTGACTGCCTTTCGGTGGTGCAACACATCAACTCTACCACCCAGGATCGCTCATATCTTGGCGTGGTCATTCAAGATATGAAGATGATGGCGGAATCCTTTGTTTCCTGTTCCTTCTTTCATATTTCTCGTAAGCTCAATGAGGCGGCACATGTTTTAGCTAGACGGTCTGAACTTTCTGGTTTTGTTACTGTCGTGGGGTTGTCACGGCAAGTGCTTCCTCCAGGAAGCTAAGTTGTGGGACCATTGGTGACTAGGACACAGGAGTTGTTAATCTCGACAAGGGGACAAGGAGTTTACCCAGGTTCGGCCCCTCTGTTTAGAGGTAAAGACCTACTTCCTGCTTGTTCTTTATTGTTGTGGACTTGATCTTGATTACAGGGTTCCAATTCCTCTAACTTGGGAGTCAGCGACTACGGGTTTGGTGTTTCTTGAGAGCTCATCGATCTAGGGTCCAGGGCCCTCCTTATAAAGGTGGCCGGGTCCCTGGACTTACAACTTATGCCGAGTTACACTTGAATACGGAGTCCTACTCTAGGTCTTCACCCTCCAAGTTGGTACTCCGGGTTGTATTTGGACTCCGGTCTCCATCGGGTCCTTTCCCTTCTGCTGACTCGTAACGGGCTGGCCGGCTTGTTCCTTGTCCAGCCCATGATGCTTGAAGTGTAACTCGACTTGGGCTTCCTGGGTTCTGGCGGGTCCACTTTCCGGCTCCATGGGCCTACCTGGAAAGTATCCCCCCATCAGTAGCCCCCGAATTTATCTTGGGCGCAGTCTTGGCGTATACGTCCGGCTCCTTTTTCTCTGGCTTCTTTTTTGGAGTTGATAACTCGGAAGTCGCCTGCTTCTGGCTCCAAGATGAATTCCTGCATAAACATAAACAAACTTGATAAAAACAAGTCGGCCCTCTCCTTTACTCTGGCCTCACAGTCGACCCCCACTCCCTGGTTGGTCATGTGGCTATAGCCCTTTACGAGTTGGCTAGGAGGGCAAACTTCTCACTTATCCATACTGGGGACTCGTCTCTTGAAAACGAGTCGGGTTTTCTGAATTATTTTGCTATTTCATTTCCGCACGTGTCATCCGTTGACCGTGGTCATCTGTGCGTGTAATACCCCGTAGTTTAGAGAGTAGAAAGGGTAGAAATAGAATTTGTGCATTCGCATAGCATGCATCTAAAAATGCGGGAAATTTTCGCGCTTTTGATTAAAAGAGATAAAGTGATCGATGTTTCGCTTGACTCGATGAATTAGGGTTTAGATCATCCTGTTGAGTGCAATAAACTTCGATATGATCTTTATACTTAACCTAATTGAAATCACAATCACAATAAATTAGTTATCGCTCGACAGACTAATTGGTCAAATTAGTCGATTGTCAAGGTGCGAGGATATTAGACATGACCTTTCCCAATTCTCAACACTTTTGAACACAATTAAATAATATGAAAGGATATAATTCAAATCAATTGAACACTTCATCATTCTACATCATTCTTTATCCATTATCATCTTTTTACACATTCACATCAATATCATCACATAAGAATTAAGTTCTCATCTCAAATCATAAATTCATCCAAATTGAATTATCATGTCATCATCTTATCTTTACATTCAATACATTATCAAATCCATATCTCACAATCTTAAATATCTTTCCATAAACCTTTAGAATCATAATGTCCAAAGTCCAATGAAATACAAACATGATCTTATTCAAATCTTACAAGTTCCCATATTGAAAGAATATTACATAAATAAATACCCCACAATTACCACTTCAAATATAAATGTCCTATTGGATACAACAAATCAAATGGGATCATAGGAAAACTTTACAATTTGAATTGAAAGAATAATATTACAAACTTTTACAAAATGAGTACATATCTCTAAAGAATAAATATAGCATTACAAAAAGAGGGAGGTAAATCCCTAAACGAAATCTTGATCTTCTCAACGAATCTGGGTCTTCTTATCTCCCAATCTTCTCAAATCCATTCCTGCAAGACAAATCAAGCAAGCAAGAAAGAAAACCACAAGTTGTTCTTCACAACTTCTCTAATTAAACTTGGGTGAAATTTAAAGGCTTTGTGTTATATAGAAGTAGTTTGGTAACAAGCCTTGCAACCTTGTTAACAGATTTCTTTTGTATGCATAAAAGCAATTGAATTTCAAATAAAAATAAACACGGATAAAAGGAAAGTTTCTTATGGTTAACATGTTTGCCTTCACCACAAGGGTGAGGCAATTTAATTTTGGAGCTTAACTAATGGATATTAGGAACTTGCCCTAATATCCAAATTTTGACTAGAGGGATCAATATTAAATCAAAGGCAACAATGGATCATTTGGATCATTTGTGACATCATGGATCAACTAGGCATCAAGAAGGCAGCAAGGGACATGATCCATTTGAGCAAGATACAAAGGCAACATGGGACAAGAGGCAACTTTGATCCATTTATCTTAGGCAACAAAGGCAGCTAGTCAATCCCTCTAATCTAGTCAAGTTCCTAATAAAAGAGAAAGCCCACATTTTAATATTTCTCCAATGATATTAATTATCAAAGAAGAAAAACCAAAAGACAAAGCCCACCATCCTTAGGCCAAGGCCCATCTAAGAGATTTAGCCCACAAGCCCCTCTAGTAACAAAAGCCACTTGGCATGCCCAAGAATAACTCCTACAAGAGGATAATACCAAACTTGAGTGGATAAGCTTGCCACATAGGAGAGTTATCCACAAGCAAAATATCTAAGTTAACTTGAACCCCAAGGAATGCTCATGCGTGAGGGCATGACAACAAGTAGCTTACTCACCCATGCAAAGCAAGAGTCACCACTTGAGGTGTCAACTTGTGAGGGATAGCAAGGCTCTATAAAAGAAACCCTTGACAGCCATTTGCCCACTAAGAACCACGACATAATGATGACCAACGAATTTAGACTAGACCATTTTTATGTCCACTTCAGCAAGAGCACAAGAATAACCAGCCACACCACAAATTCTATCAGCAGCTAAACATACTCTTCCATATCATCCCTAGCATCTCAAGAACACCACCAAACCATGCTCAATCTTTAGAACAACTAGGAAATAGGTCAAGCAACGAGGAGGAGCAGGCTAGCCACAAGACGCAGGTTATCATCATTTTCCAGAAGACCAAGCTTCTCTCCAACAGCAGGTTACTAGGATCTAGAGCATTTAGATGAGAGGGAGAGGGGGAAAGGAGAGATTTCTCTCAGATCTGCATAGAGTTGCTATGCTAATTCATCACAGAGATTAAAGCACACAAGAGTATCTATTCTTATCCAGAAACAAGGGCCTCAGCCTGTGCATCATGGGCAGGGGATGAAACCACAAATCTGAGCAAAGGCATATAGCAAATATTGCTAGTATCCACATCTGTTGGTAGCACAGATCTAGCATCTGGTTGCTGGGCACAATTCCCTAAAGGGAAAGGCACCTCAAGCACAACCAGTGTAATAATAGACTGGAAATTGAGCAATAGCACATCTGTGCATTTAGAAGAAGCACAAGAAAGCATAAAAAGTTATCGAAAGCCTTAGTTATCAGCTAAACACCTGTGTAACTCATTTAGAGGCATCACAGCATGCCAAGCTAAACTAATTAGCTATAGAAATTATCCTACACTTGCACAGATCCCTGAGCACAGTCATAGCAACATATCAAGTAAAGTTCATCGGAGGCACATCTCTGAAACCAATGGTTCAGTGTAGCACACCTAATGCACTGTCTATGACAGTTAACTGAATCTATCAATGGACATAATTATCAGCTCAAAACCACATCCATAGCCACTAGCTAAACCATCTCCAGTAATTAATACATAGGCATCATAGCATCAGCTAGAGGGTAACACCAAAGCAGTAGCACAGAGCAAATCCAGTGGCAAAATGAGCAGTTAGTGCTAATGGGCCAAACTGAAGATTTCTTCAGTTAACCAAAATTGACCGTGAGGAGCACGTCACTTTGCACATATCACTTCATCACCAGGATGAACTGGAACAACACCACATACCGCAGTTCATCGGCACAATGGCCGGCCAGAAGAAGAACTCACCTTGTTGAGTTGTAGCCGAAGCAGAGCATGGAGGAGCTGAAGTAGGCATAGGTGAGGGAGACGTGCAGCCGTGCATCACCGTGGTTGCGGTGATGGCATCACCGCCATCCCGCCGGTGACAGCGGCACAGCAACAGCGTCAGCAGCACCACCACCACCACACCAAGACCACCGTCAGTGAGCAGCGAGTGAAGAGAGGGAGGCATGGCAGCGTGGCCGAGCCGAGACTCGAATAGATCGAAGTGCAGGCGATGAGGAGGCGACGTCGGGGTTGCATCCATCGGGAAGCCATCCCGCCGGCATCGGAGACGAGTCGAGGTTGAAGAATATGACCCGGCGGCACTGTTAGGGAGCCGAGAGAACGGAGGAGAGCAAGCAGGGACAACCAAGGTGACGGGCTAGGGTTAGGGTTCAGCAAGGAGGCGCCCAAGTGAAGCACAGCTTAAGGGAGAGTGAGTGGGGAATCGGTGCAGGGAGCTCGGGTGGAGCCGGGCTGGTGACCGGCGGCGCTGGAGCTGGCCGGTGACGGCCAGAGCAGAGCGTGGCGGTGGTGAATCGCCAGGGAGAAGAGGGGATCGAGCAAGGACTCGGGAGAGAGAGAGAGATGGGGAGTGGGCCGGCCTTGACCCGAACCAGTTAGACCAGCCCAATAGGTCCGGTTGGACCAAGGACATTTTAGTCTTTTCACAAATTCAATCAAACCAATTCATAATTCAAAAATGAAAATTCAAATAAATTCCTAAAATAAATTAAAAATATGTTTCCAACTCAAAATTTTATAAGGATTTCAAATATGATTTTTATTTCATTTATTGAAAAAGTTTTCTTGAGTGAAAAAAATCAAAGATCCTTAAGTGGATATGATTTGAATTCTTTTCAAAATAAATTATTTGAAACAATTTCTTATGTGAAAAATTCAAGGATCCTTAAGTGGACATGAATTGAATTATTTACAAAAAATTCAAGGATCCTTAAGTGGAAATGAATTGAACTATTTTCAAAAACAATTATTTCTTTAAAAAGAAAAACAATTTGAGTAATAAGTTCAAAATATATAATTTGAACTTTATTACATTCTATAAATGACTGTCCTGTTACTCATCCTAGGTAAAACACACAAAGAAGAATCCATCCAAAATCATTCACCCTTGTGTTGATAATATTGGAAAGTTAGTCAAGTAAATAAAATTTGAATAAATAACTACTTCATGATGTTAATGAAATGTTTTCTTAAAGGCATTAAGATTGATAACTTAAAATTGCAAATCTTGTTTTTCTAACAAAGAGAAAAGTATTTACTTGAATTCTTTACCTCAATAAAAGTGATAAACACTTAATTCTAGATATCATAACAATTCAAAGTAATTTAACCAACCCACAAATTATAAGCACTAACTAATCCATAATCCTTAAAATCACTTCAGTTATCAAAGTATCAAGCAAACAAAGCTTACACTTGTGAGCTTGGGTATTTTTGGGGATTTTACGATGCATCTCATATCTATGCATAATAGCATCTTGACAGTGTTTCTAGTAGTCCTTACCAGGATTACATTGCTATTTTCAGATCTCGGGGTTTTACCGCAAACCCTAGAACCCCGAAGGACATGAATTGCCACCTTTATCATAGGCAAGTTCATTCTTGCATACCGTTTGATGTATTTTTATCAAAGTACTTGCAAAGTTACTTATACGTTCCTTTCACTTGCATCAAAAAAAAGAAAAGGTATTTTCAAATGATGTGGTATATACTATTGGTTGGCGGTGGAACAATGGTAAGATGAATAGGTACGGTGTTCCATCGTATGGGAAGGTATATATCCTTAGGAATTAATAACCCCTGTTCCAGTGATCCTTTCGCCGTAGTGAAAGCATCAACCAACGGACTTTGTATGGGCGGGGTCAGTCAGAGGCTTCTTTTCTCATCCGCATATCCTCGGCAGGCCTACACCGGGTTGGGTCGTTGCGGCGGCCAACAGCGTGGAAGCGCGTGCTCTTCCTGCCCGACGGGGTAATTGGTGGGGAAGCCCGGGAGGGGTGATGGGTATGCGTGGAACATGATTCCCCTACCGCATCATAAATGGGCGGATGTGTGTTGATTTGGGAGAAGCTCCACATGACTGGATGTCCTGAGTCTTGGCTATAACACTCATGGAGTGTAAAGAGAGCATATATAAGGCCAGGCAACTGTTGGGTAAAGTGATGCAACTCTGCAGAGTCAAACAAACAAATTTGTGATATCACAACCGTGTTCCCGGAATGGAACTACGAGATCGAGGCCGGAATGGAGTCCCATTTGGATTCACAAGACCGGTGGAGGCTGGGACATAGTTTTCAGAATAAAATCTATCCTTTGAAGAAATGTTTGCAAAAACTTGCATCTATGCCAAAGACCTGAGGTTTTGGCAGTAGCTAGTGCATAAAACACCTTATCTCTATATATTCTGAACTTGCTGAGTAACGCTGTTACTCACCCCTTCCTATTTGACCCCCTGCTTAGACTTTTGGAGCCATCAAGGGCGTTGCTAGATATCCATCATGATGTTAAGGAGGTCTTCCACAAGGAATCAAGTCGACCTGGTGGAGCTTGAAGGAGTTGACCGCTACTTCACCAACAGAAGAATGACGACAACCTTGGCAATGGAGGGGCAATGACCGCAGTGTCAATAGTATACACAAAGACCACACTACCAGTGGAGGAGACAACATCTATTGGAAGGAGGAATACAACCCTGGATAAAGATATTCCAGATGGAATCAATTAGGGCTATGACAATAGTAGTAGTGGATTAGGAATAGAGCTAGAGCTGATCTCCAGCTTAGTGATACGAATTGGATCTTTTCTGGATTTCATTTGTATGAGACTTGCTTTTGTATAAAGGAGGTTCTCAAGGTTTTGCATTGAATATTGTTGTAATCCTATAGTGCTACCTTGGACCTGCTATGTTTCTGTTGTACTACGCTGAGGGATGTAATATTCACGGATGAGTCCTTCTGTGAGTGTTATGTCAACGACTTGCGCACTACAACATGCAGTGGTGTGCTGGGTCACCGCAGATGGTATCAGAGCAAAAGCGATCTTAGGTTTAAAACCCTTTTAGGAGACTTGTAGGTTGGTAAAGACTATAGGAAGTTATTTTAGCTAAACTATATCTTTCTATAACTTATGGTGGTTATTCACTTGAGAATAATAACATCATACTTATATAGAGTATTCTTATCTATTCTTCTATAGGTATAGTACTTATCTATATTGTTTCTTTCTAAAGCTGGTATACCGGTTGAGACAATGTCCTATACAATAGATATACCAAAGAGTGTTATATCCCAAGTCGGTGATATCTATGCGGTATCATTGATAAGAGTATCCTATGAAGTAGAACCCTATCATGAGGTGATGATGGAAGAAGAAGAGAACATAAGAGGAGGATAATGGTGAGTTGGATATATGAAGCCATGAAAGTTATGGCAAGTATGCCAATTCCATTGAAAGGTATGATTGAAGAGGATTGTCGAACAATTAGAGGTACCAATTCACAGAGGATATGGAGTAGTGCACTTGTCCAAAAGTGAAGTATTATGGTATTCATGTATACCAATAGTACCCACACGAGTGATTGAGAGGTCACAGAAGGCTACACTTGCTGAGATGAAGAAGTATGGAAGTATGCCAAGGCACGAAGACAAAGTTCAATGCCAAGAAGATTTAGTTCCTCTTGAACTAAGATGGAGATAGGTATAATTAGACACTAGGTCAGAGTTACTCAATTGCGAATGGTCAATTGTGGTAAATACTTTGAGTGAAGGATAAACCTGTCCCATAAGACAGTGAGGCAAGAGTTGTTATATAGAATAGGTCTATAAGGTAATATATACCTAACTTGTAGTGTATAGCATCTAAGCCTAGGTACTTGAGATGTTTTTACTCAAAGTACTACTTATTTTATGGGCTTATGTTGCATGAGTGATATATAACTGTATTTGGATTTTATTGGATCTTACTGGATTTTTGATTGACTAGATCCGTGCATGAAGTTTGAACTTGATGTGCAAATGCATGTAGCAACATTTTGTTCTTTCTTGATGTTACTGGTCTAGAGGGTACATGGGTTAGTATGAGAGCGTTCTGAGTGATCAGAATTTGAGGCAGCAATGGAAGCTCACGAAGAGAAGGAAATGAAAAGAAGACAGGAGTCCATGAAGCCACTGATGGATATGGACCATTTTCCACGTCATATTAGGATTTGGAGACGTATTCTACTAGTATAAGGAAGAATAAAGGAACAAAGTAAGTTTGACCAAGAGTGTTACAAGTTGTTAGACAATGATGTACAAAGATGATGCAAGGAAAACTACATCAGGGGACATAACTAAGAAGGAAAATTATGAAGTCTTTGCATGTCAAGTCATGAATTCTTTTCATGGAAGTTCAAATTCAAGGATGAAGAAGGAAATATGTAGAATACATATGGATTTGTCGTAACTTGGTGGAAGAGGTTATATTTGGAGCAATAAGGAGGTATAGATACTACTTGGATAGAGTTCGAGAAGGAAGTAAGTTAGACTTATATGTCTAAGAGTATCATAAGGTTGAAGAGAAAGGAGTATGAAGGTTAGAAGAACATGGATATTTTCAGTTCTTAAAGAATAAAACGAGAAGTTGATGGTCTATTTTGAGGCATTATTAGAAATAGGAGCGTAGGAATCAACCGCCAAACAAGAGTTCATAATCAGAGATTGGACAATTACAAGAAGATAACTCGGTGTTGGATACAGAGATAGTTTACAAGGAAGAGTTAATGAGAAGGACATCCAACAAATGAGGATAAAGCATGAGATGAGGGAAGTGAAGTATTTGGGGTGGAAGCACTTTGAAGTTCTAGAAAGGACATATCAATCATGTCAAGAAGTGAATTTACAAAATTTAATGTTGAAAAGAACATCAGGACCATGGGAGAAGAGTCTGTTTTGTCGAGGATTGACGATAAGTCAAGAAGGTGGACCGATTTGGAAGAAGGTAGTTCACACATATGATGTCAAAGTACCAAAGTCACAGTTTATATTTGGAGCAACTGTGGAGAAAGATGTGTTATCAAGAGGATTGACATCTTAGAGCCAACCATTAAGACGGTAGACATACCATGTATTCTTTCGGAAATTGTTGGAAACCTGATAATAGTATCTCTTACCGAAGGACGATATAGGGGATTCACAATATGTTGGATATACCTTGTGTTCTTCCTGAGACTATGAGGCATAGATAGTGGAAGTTTAAGCAGAAATGTGAGTTATGAAGCTTGATTGAATGGAGATAACCGAATAAATTTTGACTGACTCACATTCATAACGGAGGAAGTATTAGGAAGTTCCAAGGGGGAGAGCGAACAAGTGTATTGAATAGTACTTGGGTTAAGACAACATGAAGTTTGGAAGAAAACTTGGACTGAGATAGTGTCAAACTAACTATCAATGCTCTAGAAGTCCTTCGCAAGGATGAGCATTATTGGAAATATTAACCAGAGTCTAAAGCCAAAGAGGGAGTTGAGATTTGGAGGGTGAAAGTCACAAGGAATCCAGTGGTCATAGGAGCTATGACTAGAGGATCTAAATAAGATAGAATCAAAGGAACTAGAGTTCAAGGATGAGAAAGTATATCGTATCAATACGAGGAGATTGACATTGAAAGGATTATTCACCCTGATTACAAGTTACGGGAGGACTACCTGTAAGATAGAGTATTCATGGTTGGATGGACTACCTTTGTCTAATCCATTCGAAGGAAGCAAACCACTTAGGAAGATTTATGTTCTATATAGCCAGGAACGACAGTTATCTCAGAGGTTCTGGAGCTTAGGCGATGAGCTTACTATCAGAAATGAAGTCTTTGTAGTCTTGTGATTATAAGGAACTGAACTAACGATCATATCTAAAGATCTTACAAGGATGTAGAAGAGGATCTTCGATAGAGGGCTATAAAGGTAGGGTAATGCAAGGAGTTTGAATCGGATGATTCGAGAGACATGAAGGAGTAGTAAGAACATTGGAATGTATCAAATAGTCGATGAAAGTCGATGGATGGATAGTATGGATCAATGGAGGATGCAGCAAAAGTATGTTGGACAAGGGATCACTTAGGTCTACATCAACGTCAGAAAGGAATTTGAGTGAATCAATATCTGCAGAAGTTCTTTCTACTTATCTCTACGTGAGAGGAGTCAAAACTTCGGGACGAAGTTTAGTTTAAGGGGGAGAGGATGTAATACCCCGTAGTTTAGAGAGTAGAAAGGGTAGAAATAGAATTTGTGCATTCGCATAGCATGCATCTAAAAATGCGGGAAATTTTCGCGCTTTTGATTAAAAGAGATAAAGTGATCGATGTTTCGCTTGACTCGATGAATTAGGGTTTAGATCATCCTGTTGAGTGCAATAAACTTCGATATGATCTTTATACTTAACCTAATTGAAATCACAATCACAATAAATTAGTTATCGCTCGACAGACTAATTGGTCAAATTAGTCGATTGTCAAGGTGCGAGGATATTAGACATGACCTTTCCCAATTCTCAACACTTTTGAACACAATTAAATAATATGAAAGGATATAATTCAAATCAATTGAACACTTCATCATTCTACATCATTCTTTATCCATTATCATCTTTTTACACATTCACATCAATATCATCACATAAGAATTAAGTTCTCATCTCAAATCATAAATTCATCCAAATTGAATTATCATGTCATCATCTTATCTTTACATTCAATACATTATCAAATCCATATCTCACAATCTTAAATATCTTTCCATAAACCTTTAGAATCATAATGTCCAAAGTCCAATGAAATACAAACATGATCTTATTCAAATCTTACAAGTTCCCATATTGAAAGAATATTACATAAATAAATACCCCACAATTACCACTTCAAATATAAATGTCCTATTGGATACAACAAATCAAATGGGATCATAGGAAAACTTTACAATTTGAATTGAAAGAATAATATTACAAACTTTTACAAAATGAGTACATATCTCTAAAGAATAAATATAGCATTACAAAAAGAGGGAGGTAAATCCCTAAACGAAATCTTGATCTTCTCAACGAATCTGGGTCTTCTTATCTCCCAATCTTCTCAAATCCATTCCTGCAAGACAAATCAAGCAAGCAAGAAAGAAAACCACAAGTTGTTCTTCACAACTTCTCTAATTAAACTTGGGTGAAATTTAAAGGCTTTGTGTTATATAGAAGTAGTTTGGTAACAAGCCTTGCAACCTTGTTAACAGATTTCTTTTGTATGCATAAAAGCAATTGAATTTCAAATAAAAATAAACACGGATAAAAGGAAAGTTTCTTATGGTTAACATGTTTGCCTTCACCACAAGGGTGAGGCAATTTAATTTTGGAGCTTAACTAATGGATATTAGGAACTTGCCCTAATATCCAAATTTTGACTAGAGGGATCAATATTAAATCAAAGGCAACAATGGATCATTTGGATCATTTGTGACATCATGGATCAACTAGGCATCAAGAAGGCAGCAAGGGACATGATCCATTTGAGCAAGATACAAAGGCAACATGGGACAAGAGGCAACTTTGATCCATTTATCTTAGGCAACAAAGGCAGCTAGTCAATCCCTCTAATCTAGTCAAGTTCCTAATAAAAGAGAAAGCCCACATTTTAATATTTCTCCAATGATATTAATTATCAAAGAAGAAAAACCAAAAGACAAAGCCCACCATCCTTAGGCCAAGGCCCATCTAAGAGATTTAGCCCACAAGCCCCTCTAGTAACAAAAGCCACTTGGCATGCCCAAGAATAACTCCTACAAGAGGATAATACCAAACTTGAGTGGATAAGCTTGCCACATAGGAGAGTTATCCACAAGCAAAATATCTAAGTTAACTTGAACCCCAAGGAATGCTCATGCGTGAGGGCATGACAACAAGTAGCTTACTCACCCATGCAAAGCAAGAGTCACCACTTGAGGTGTCAACTTGTGAGGGATAGCAAGGCTCTATAAAAGAAACCCTTGACAGCCATTTGCCCACTAAGAACCACGACATAATGATGACCAACGAATTTAGACTAGACCATTTTTATGTCCACTTCAGCAAGAGCACAAGAATAACCAGCCACACCACAAATTCTATCAGCAGCTAAACATACTCTTCCATATCATCCCTAGCATCTCAAGAACACCACCAAACCATGCTCAATCTTTAGAACAACTAGGAAATAGGTCAAGCAACGAGGAGGAGCAGGCTAGCCACAAGACGCAGGTTATCATCATTTTCCAGAAGACCAAGCTTCTCTCCAACAGCAGGTTACTAGGATCTAGAGCATTTAGATGAGAGGGAGAGGGGGAAAGGAGAGATTTCTCTCAGATCTGCATAGAGTTGCTATGCTAATTCATCACAGAGATTAAAGCACACAAGAGTATCTATTCTTATCCAGAAACAAGGGCCTCAGCCTGTGCATCATGGGCAGGGGATGAAACCACAAATCTGAGCAAAGGCATATAGCAAATATTGCTAGTATCCACATCTGTTGGTAGCACAGATCCAGCATCTGGTTGCTGGGCACAATTCCCTAAAGGGAAAGGCACCTCAAGCACAACCAGTGTAATAATAGACTGGAAATTGAGCAATAGCACATCTGTGCATTTAGAAGAAGCACAAGAAAGCATAAAAAGTTATCGAAAGCCTTAGTTATCAGCTAAACACCTGTGTAACTCATTTAGAGGCATCACAGCATGCCAAGCTAAACTAATTAGCTATAGAAATTATCCTACACTTGCACAGATCCCTGAGCACAGTCATAGCAACATATCAAGTAAAGTTCATCGGAGGCACATCTCTGAAACCAATGGTTCAGTGTAGCACACCTAATGCACTGTCTATGACAGTTAACTGAATCTATCAATGGACATAATTATCAGCTCAAAACCACATCCATAGCCACTAGCTAAACCATCTCCAGTAATTAATACATAGGCATCATAGCATCAGCTAGAGGGTAACACCAAAGCAGTAGCACAGAGCAAATCCAGTGGCAAAATGAGCAGTTAGTGCTAATGGGCCAAACTGAAGATTTCTTCAGTTAACCAAAATTGACCGTGAGGAGCACGTCACTTTGCACATATCACTTCATCACCAGGATGAACTGGAACAGCACCACATACCGCAGTTCATCGGCACAATGGCCGGTCCCAGAAGAAGAACTCACCTTGTTGAGTTGTAGCCGAAGCAGAGCATGGAGGAGCTGAAGTAGGCGTAGGTGAGGGAGACGTGCAGCCGTGCATCACCGTGGTTGCGGTGATGGCATCACCGCCATCCCGCCGGTGACAGCGGCACAGCAGCAGCGTCAGCAGCAGCACCACCACCACACCAAGACCACCGTCAGTGAGCAGCGAGTGAAGAGAGGGAGGCATGGCAGCGTGGCCGAGCCGAGACTCGAATAGATCGAAGTGCAGGCGATGAGGAGGCGACGCCGGGGTTGCATCCATCGGGAAGCCATCCCGCCGGCATCGGAGACGAGTCGAGGTTGAAGAATATGACCCGGCGGCACTGTTAGGGAGCCGAGAGAACGGAGGAGAGCAAGCAGGGACAACCAAGGTGACGGGCTAGGGTTAGGGTTCAGCAAGGAGGCGCCCAAGTGAAGCACAGCTTAAGGGAGAGTGAGTGGGGAATCGGTGCAGGGAGCTCGGGTGGAGCCGGGCTGGTGACCGGCGGCGCTGGAGCTGGCCGGTGACGGCCAGAGCAGAGCGTGGCGGTGGTGAATCGCCAGGGAGAAGAGGGGATCGAGCAAGGACTCGGGAGAGAGAGAGAGATGGGGAGTGGGCCGGCCTTGACCCGAACCAGTTAGACCAGCCCAATAGGTCCGGTTGGACCAAGGACATTTTAGTCTTTTCACAAATTCAATCAAACCAATTCATAATTCAAAAATGAAAATTCAAATAAATTCCTAAAAATAAATTAAAAATATGTTTCCAACTCAAAATTTTATAAGGATTTCAAATATGATTTTTATTTCATTTATTGAAAAAGTTTTCTTGAGTGAAAAAAATCAAAGATCCTTAAGTGGATATGATTTGAATTCTTTTCAAAAATAAATTATTTGAAACAATTTCTTATGTGAAAAATTCAAGGATCCTTAAGTGGACATGAATTGAATTATTTACAAAAAATTCAAGGATCCTTAAGTGGAAATGAATTGAACTATTTTCAAAAACAATTATTTCTTTAAAAAGAAAAACAATTTGAGTAATAAGTTCAAAATATATAATTTGAACTTTATTACATTCTATAAATGACTGTCCTGTTACTCATCCTAGGTAAAACACACAAAGAAGAATCCATCCAAAATCATTCACCCTTGTGTTGATAATATTGGAAAGTTAGTCAAGTAAATAAAATTTGAATAAATAACTACTTCATGATGTTAATGAAATGTTTTCTTAAAGGCATTAAGATTGATAACTTAAAATTGCAAATCTTGTTTTTCTAACAAAGAGAAAAGTATTTACTTGAATTCTTTACCTCAATAAAAGTGATAAACACTTAATTCTAGATATCATAACAATTCAAAGTAATTTAACCAACCCACAAATTATAAGCACTAACTAATCCATCATCCTTAAAATCACTTCAGTTATCAAAGTATCAAGCAAAACAAAGCTTACACTTGTGAGCTTGGGTATTTTTGGGGATTTTACGATGCATCTCATATCTATGCATAATAGCATCTTGACAGTGTTTCCAGTAGTCCTTACCAGGATTACATTGCTATTTTCAGATCTCGGGGTTTTACCGCAAACCCTAGAACCCCGAAGGACATGAATTGCCACCTTTATCATAGGCAAGTTCATTCTTGCATACCGTTTGATGTATTTTTATCAAAGTACTTGCAAAGTTACTTATACGTTCCTTTCACTTGCATAAAAAAAAGAAAAGGTATTTTCGAATGATGTGGTATATACTATTGGTTGGCGGTGGAACAATGGTAAGATGAATAGGTACGGTGTTCCATCGTATGGGAAGGTATATATCCTTAGGAATTAATAACCCCTGTTCCAGTGATCCTTTCGCCGTAGTGAAAGCATCAACCAACGGACTTTGTATGGGCGGGGTCAGTCAGAGGCTTCTTTTCTCATCCGCATATCCTCGGCAGGCCTACACCGGGTTGGGTCGTTGCGGCGGCCAACAGCGTGGAAGCGCGTGCTCTTCCTGCCCGACGGGGTAATTGGTGGGGAAGCTCGGGAGGGGTGATGGGTATGCGTGGAACATGATTCCCCTACCGCATCATAAATGGGCGGATGTGTGTTGATTTGGGAGAAGCTCCACATGACTGGATGTCCTGAGTCTTGGCTATAACACTCATGGAGTGTAAAGAGAGCATATATAAGGCCAGGCAACTGTTGGGTAAAGTGATGCAACTCTGCAGAGTCAAACAAACAAATTTGTGATATCACAACCGTGTTCCCGGAATGGAACTACGAGATCGAGGCCGGAATGGAGTCCCATTTGGATTCACAAGACCGGTGGAGGCTGGGACATAGTTTTCAGAATAAAATCTATCCTTTGAAGAAATGTTTGCAAAAACTTGCATCTATGCCAAAGACCTGAGGTTTTGGCAGTAGCTAGTGCATAAAACACCTTATCTCTATATATTCTGAACTTGCTGAGTAACGCTGTTACTCACCCCTTCCTATTTGACCCCCTGCTTAGACTTTTGGAGCCATCAAGGGCGTTGCTAGATATCCATCATGATGTTAAGGAGGTCTTCCACAAGGAATCAAGTCGACCTGGTGGAGCTTGAAGGAGTTGACCGCTACTTCACCAACAGAAGAATGACGACAACCTTGGCAATGGAGGGGCAATGACCGCAGTGTCAATAGTATACACAAAGACCACACTACCAGGGGAGGAGACAACATCTATTGGAAGGAGGAATACAATCCTGGATAAAGATATTCCAGATGGAATCAATTAGGGCTATGACAATAGTAGTAGTGGATTAGGAATAGAGCTAGAGCTGATCTCCAGCTTAGTGATACGAATTGGATCTTTTCTGGATTTCATTTGTATGAGACTTGCTTTTGTATAAAGGAGGTTCTCAAGGTTTTGCATTGAATATTGTTGTAATCCTATAGTGCTACCTTGGACCTGCTATGTTTCTGTTGTACTACGCTGAGGGATGTAATATTCACGGATGAGTCCTTCTGTGAGTGTTATGTCAACGACTTGCGCACTACAACATGCAGTGGTGTGCTGGGTCACCGCAGTGCGCCTCGGTTTCACCGCATATCTCAGCAACGAATGAAATCCTGAGATTCCCGCGCATGCGGCGCAACAGACAGCGTTGTTATTCTTTAGGGCTTCTCTTATCCCCTTTATTTAAGCTGGGGGACAGATCTCACTTTATCCTCTCTGCCCCACTTCGTCTTCTTCCTTCGTCTTCTTCCTCCGTACTCTTGCCTGCGCGTGCTCTTTCCCTCGCATGCACGCGCACCTTTCCCTCACCATGGCACCCAAGATCTCCAAGGCTGCTAAGGGGAAGAAAGCCATGACGTCGGTGGTCGACATTGCCGCCGCCGCTGCTGCTGCACCCGCATCTTGGCGGACCATCTCTGCCAACTGGGGCAGATCGCTGCTGACCCAGGACACCCTCAAGTGCTATGAAGAGTCCGGGCTGATCTCTGCCAATATCTCCTGGCGCGCCGCCGGCGAGGAGACCGAGCCGTCACCGGCCGCTGGGGAGGTCGTCGTCTTTGGCGAGCATCTCTTCCGCTGCTTCACTCCCCCCGGCAATCTCTTTTTCCGTCAGGTCCTTGACTTCTACAAGCTTAGAATCCATGATCTTGCCCCCAATTCCATCTTGAACCTATCTAATTTCGTCACTTTATGCGAAGATTTTCTTCAAATTAAGCCTGATTTGGACCTCTGGCTGGAGCTTTTCTACTGCAACCCCCAGCCTGAGCACGCTGGCGGTCCACTTCTCAAATGTGGAGGTGTTGCTCTGCAGCGCCGCCAGGGCTCTCTCTTTCCCAAACCTATTCTGTCGAGTCATATCAAGGACTGGCAAAAATCTTACTTCTATTGTAAGGACACGTCCCCAGCGGACGAGCCCCATCTTCCTGACTTCTCTTCTGACAGTCTCCAGATAAATGCCAACATGAAGGCCAAATGCTCTGAAGATGCTCGTCCAAAGGTTGACTCCTTGATGGGATGACTCCGTGCTCTTGTAGCGCATGGACTCGGGGGAATGGATCTGGTGCTCTGCTGGACGACTTGGAGGATCCAGCCACTTAGCCCCAGGACTCGGCTAATAGTCGAGTACACTCGCTGTGTAACGGATGACCTCCGGATGACAGTGAATCAAGCTAGCACTACCGATATTAATTGGTTGGTGAAAAAACTGACCGGCAAACTGGTGAAGGACCAGGAAAGCTTTGGTCTTTCACCTTTCTGCGTAACAACTCCTCCACCAGCGGTAAATTGCTCAACACTTGTACTTTGACTTTACTCTTGACTTTACTCTTACTGTATTTCAACTCCTTCTTTGTCTGATTGTACCTTTCTGAACTTTTGCATAGCTTACTGATAGCTGGTGGTCACCCAATGACCAAGATGCTAGAGCTGAAAGCAATGAAGGCATTGAAGAGGAAAACCAGGAGTCCTCTCCAGAGACTCCTGATGATAATGCCAGGGGTCCCTCTGCTGAGGACCCGCCGACTGCTATGACGACTTCCTCCGGCGAGTCGTCTAGTGACAAGGGCCCGGCTCCCACTCCTCGAAAAACTACGAAGAGGAAGGAACGGACTGGTGTATCAAAGGTGCCCTTCTCCCGTCTTTCTCCAACTCAAGCTCCACTTACTAAAGATCACAAACAAACACAGGCCGTACAAGCCGCTAGGGCTAGGAAACTGAGGAGTAGTGGACCAGCTGATGCTCCACTGGTGATTCCCACCACTCGGAAGCGCAAGTCACCCACTGCCTCTCCTTCTTAGGCCGAGGACTCGTATGATTCTGGAGCCATGCCATCTTTTGACTCCAATGCCTCCTTGGACTTGGAGACCAACACTGGTGAAATCAACTTCTTCACTCATATTCTTCCTACTTGTTTGTATTTCCTTTGCTTGCATCTTTCTGTGATTTTGACTTTTCTGGTTCTTCTTTTAGGGCTCGGCCTTCGACTAAGGTTGCAAAGCTTTCTGCTGCAACTGATGTCACTTCGGCACGCCAAGCTGAAACTCCACCATCGACCTCTACTAGCATGAAGACGACTCCTTCAGTGGCTGCCTCCACTGGGGTTACTATTGCTACTATGCCACCACTGGTTCCTGAAGCCAAGTTAACAACTCGGACCCAGTCTTCTCCTGCCACAAAGCCACAACCCACGGCCCAATCTGAGCATGCCATGACGAGTACTTCCCAGGTACCTCTCCCCGAATCCCAAAAGGGACCTGCAGGCCCTGCCTCCGATCTTGCTATTGACTATAGCCGACTCCGTATTGGGGAAAACAAGTCCTTCATGGATGTATGGGATGAGGCCTTCAAGTGGAACGAAGAGGCCACCAGGGTGAAGGGCGAGGAACTGGCCAGCTTGATGGCTTTGAAGATGATCCATACTGTAAGTCCTTCACTTTTTCCTGTAGAAATTATTATCTTTTACCATGCCAGTAGCCCCCAAGCGCCGAGTTGTTTCTAGCTTGCAACAACTCGGAGCTGACGACTTTGAAAATTTCTCATATGCCTTTAAAATTCTTGATCTGTGAGTAGGCCCCAAGCGCTGGGTTGTTAGCCTGCGACAACTCGGAGCTTAATAGACTCTGAAAGCCTCTGTCTTTCATTTAAAATTTGATCCATGAGTAGCCCCCAAGCGCCGGGTTGTTAGCCTGCGACAACTCGAAGCTACCATCTGCACTGTGCGCACCATGTAAAATTGAACTTTGAACCACTGTAGCCCCCAAGTTCCTAGTTGTTTGTTCACAACATCTTGGGACTCGTAGGTCAATTTCCTCTACTTTTACTGAAAAAACTGTTAACTTGGTAAATCTGTCTTGCATTCCTTTAGGAAAAGAACTCCCTGTAGCCCCCAAGCGCCAAGTTGTGCCTCTTTGACGACTTGGAGCTACCTCTAACATATGACTCTTTGTGTTGTTGTTGCTGTTACAGGTCACTGTCTCTCGCATGCAGAGGGACATGAAAGAACTTGAGGAAAAGGCGGCTGCTTCCGCCAAATCTGCTGAATTTGAAAGGAATCATGCTCTCCAGCTTGAGAAGGACTTGAAAAAAGTCTGTGCCGAGCTGGAGGATGAAAAGAAAACGGCTGCTCACAACAAGAAGATTGCTGAGCAAGCTATTAAGGACCTCAACACTGGCCTTGACCGTTGTCGCACTGGCGTCAAAGTGATGACCCAGCGCATCTTTGGTAACCCTATTCCTTCTCTATGTTGCAGTGTAACTGTAAAACCCTTTTGCTTTGCTATACTGATCTGTTGCCCTCCATCCAGGTTCAACTTCCACCAAGATGAAATTAGGAGTCGGGCAACAAATGAATGAACTGCTGGATTACTGCCATGGCTTGCAGGAGGGTGCCAAAGCCATTGTCACCTATCTGTCTCCTCAGAAGAAGTGTCCTTCAGCTCCTGAGCGGCTGGTTAGAGAGTTGTCTCGAGCTCCTGCTTATGTGAAGGCCTGGAAGGAGTCGTCCTTCAGACGTGCTGCTGTCCGAGTCCTGACCTTGGTGCGGTCGTACTATCCAACAACTGTGGATCCTGCACTGCTAACCCTGGGCAAGCCAGAACAACACGAAGACGGCTCCCCATTTACCAAGGAAGACCTTGAATCTCTGCAGAAATCTCTCAGGCCGTTTGCCTGCCAGATCGTGGAGAACATGGACTCGGAAATATGGACTCATCGGTACGACTCAAACAACCAAAAAATTGTCATGGCGACCCCTCCGGTTGTGGAGTTCGGCCGTCCTTCTCAGTTGGGTGTTGGCGCATCTACTTCAACAGGGCCCACGCTATCAACACCTGCAGCACCTGCTCCTGCTCGAGCCCGACCAGAGGACGCTGTCGACTCCCAAAATCCAGATGAAGGAGCCGCCCCTGTTTTAAAGGACCCGTCTGCGCCTGGCAGCTCTGCTCAAGGTGATGCACCAACTTCAAGCTCTGCTCCTACGCAAGAGGCTCATCCTTTGGATGATTTTTAGACTTTGTCTTTATCTGATGCCGTGTTGTTCGGCTTTTTGAGATGTAAAAACTTTATCTTTGAGGTGACATGCCTTTGAATGTCTTGCTTTTATGTGATAGGCCTGTTTTATTGCCCACTTTGTATAAACTATTTTGGTTCTTATAACCCATCTGACATTTACGCTGATGAATAAGTAGGCCTCGCGTGACTTTTACTAACAGTTTCGCTAAAACAAGCTCAACTTCTCCTAAGTCCTTTTAGGCTTCATAGGAGTTCAGGACGAGTTATACCTGTAATATTTAGTCAAAATTTGCGAGTTGCATCTAACTTACCAGCTAAAAATCAGGAAAGAGTCAGCTTCTAAGCCGGGTTCAAGAGTCTAAAGCTGGAATTTTTTTCTTAAAAACAAGCCCCCAAGAACCTCAAGATCAAAATGTAATAAAGCATACATACTGAGTGTTTCGACAAACGATTTCAATTTCAAATGCAGTCGGCTTTATTTCCTTTGATCATAATAATCATGATACAATGTATGAAGAGATCACTGGGCTCATTGATAACTTGCATATCTTGCTGACAAGGACTAACTGTAGTATGGACGCAACTGGGCTATGTTCCAGGGCCTCTTTGCCTCTGAATAGGGGTCTAGTGTATGAGCTGTGTCAAGCGCATCCACCGAGTTCTGGCGAGCAAGCTCGTTCTCTGTTTCGATGTAATTGGCGACTCATGAAGTAAATCACTGGGAAGGACTGCTTCTGCTCCATAGACCATGAAGAACGGCGTGAAGCCAGTGGATCTGTTAGGAGTCGTCCTTATACTACAGAGTACTGCTGGTAATTCCTCAACCCAGGACCCGGCGACTCGTAATAGGGGAACGCTCAATCTGGGCTTGATCCCTTTGAGCAATTCCTGATTTGCACGCTTGTCGATGGATCAACTCGGCAGTGCCCCTCCTTGAGGGACTTGGGTTTATCGAGAACTTCATGACGTGGGTGACACCGGCGGCTAACAAGGAACACAAGAAATCACCGGAGTTCGGATCCCCGGTGAAGTAGAACGATCTGTATTCTCTTGCTGGTTTCGTTGGCGTGTTACAATATCGCCGTAAGGGCTTATGGTGGCGATGCGATCTCGAGGTGCCTCTACCCGGCGGCTCCTCCCAGCCTTTATAGTAGGTTGGGTCTCGGGTATTCGTATCCGGGTAGGTTTACAAGGTCTAGAGCATAACCCTAACCCTAATCTGGCCCAGCAAGGGACTTTGCGCTGCCCTTTTCATGGGCCTGGGCCTTCCTTCAGACGTGCTTGCCGACGAGTCCTTTCGAGTAATGGTTACTAGGTACCCGACAGATGGGACCTGATGATCATAACCATGTCAGTAGCCCCCGAGTCTTCAGGTGATTCGCAGAATCAGGTGGAGACTTTAGTTCGAGTACCCGACCATTACACAATTCTTTAACTGAGAAACCATTACTCGAGTCCGGAGATAACATCGGAACAAGGAGACTCGCGGAGATATCACTTTAACGAGTCTGGAGACCTTGACAGCTCGAATCCAGCTAACTGTACTTGGGAGAAAAACAACGATAAGCTGCTTCGAGTTCGGGTTCCCAGACCTGAACGCCGGACTAGGTCTGCCTATAGGTAAGCAAGACTGAAACCCGAGTCCGGAAAAACATCGGAGCAGGTGGATTCGTGGGGATGACACTTAGCGAGCCTGGAACACACGACGGATCGGGTCCAGTTAACTGCACTCGGGCAAGACAACACTAAGCTACTTCAGATTCGGGTCCCCGGACCCGAACCCGGAAAAGGCAAGCATAGCCGGATTTTTGCCGCTTGAGGTCTTACAAAATCTTGACTCTTGCAATGTGATGGGTACCTAACGCGTCCGTTAGGGTTTTCTTCGCACCGTAGGCACGGATATTCACCGGGTACTTCACAGTCTGAGGCGAGTCCTAGGCCAACGGAACGGATCCATTGGTCTTACCTTCACATCGTGGATGTGGCATCCAGAGATCTGTTGCCGCGGAGGCAATCTGGGAAGATAATAATTTGCCCAGGATGCGATCGACTGGGGCTTAGTCGAATGACCGCGAGTACGGTTCATGGGAAAGGAGCCGGAAGCCTTATGACGTCATGGATGACGTCGCCTCTGAGCACTTGATTTGACGTAACTCTGCGACAGTTGCCAGAGCGAGACCACTTCGCACGCCGGTTCAGTGGCGCATTGACTGCCCGTGGCACAAAATACGGAGCGACACCCTCGATTCCCGCGCCCGATGGTGTAGTGGGGGCGCCAGTTCACTTCCTGAACGACACGTGGACGGCTCGATTCAGGGCTAGAAACGCAACCGCACGTACGATGGCCACGATCACCAACCGTGGGCTTGATAAGGGGCAAAAATCCCCAACGGAGTTCACCTCTGCTGCCATTCCTCTTTTTCTTGTCCCTCTTCCTCGCATTCTATGATCTTCCTTTCTTCCCTACTCCTTCGCCATGGGCAAGAAGAGCAAGAACTCCTCCGACAACGTCACCGCGCCACCAAAGAGACTGAAGGGAGACTGGGAGGCGTCCACCGTCAGCGACCGTCATCTCCTCGGTCTGAGGGCTGATGGCCGCTTGCCGGCGGCGGCGAGCGGCAGAGTGCGCTGCGCCGGGAACGAGGTAACTCCTTCTCCTCACGCCGGCGAGCGCGTCATCTTCATGGACTTCTTGACGCGGGGCCTATCCTTTCCCCTCCATGATTTCGTCCGAGGCCTCTTGTATGCTTATGGCGTGCAACTGCACGACCTTACTCCAAATGGCATCCTCCACATCACCTGCTTCATTGTGCTTTGTGAGTGTTTTCTGGGCGTGCATCCCCATTGGGGATTATGGCACCGCATCTTCTTCGTGAAGAAACACACGGTTGCCCGACGCAGCTTGGCGACCGGAGGCTTCGGCATTCAGACTCGCAATGATATCCCCTACTTCGACCTCAAGCTGAGCGAATCCATGCAAGGATGGAGGAAACGCTGGTTTTACTTTGCTGTCGAAGCAGAAGCAGAAGTACCCAACTTCTCCCTCGAGGCTCAAGTGAGATTCAAGAGGACCTGGAGGCATGACCTGAGTCCTACGGAAGAAGCAGAGGCCAACGACCTCTTATCCCGAGTTGCTTCCCTTCGTTCCGCACCTGGCAAGGAGTTGACTGGGATGCAGCTTATCTGCACTTTTCTGAAGCGACGCATCCAACCACTTCAGGCGAGGGTCCATGGTATGTGGGAGTACTCCGGGCTTCAGGACCCGACAAGAACGTCATCCGAAGAGATTTCGGGTGAGGAGCTGGAGGCGCGGGTGCGCCAGATCACTCACCTCAAGAGAGATGACTCCTTCGTAGAGTCCACTGCCGCGACTCCTTTCAGTAGAGAAAATCCGCTTCCCGAGGTAACCGAAGTTCTAAATCTGCTTGGTGCTTCTTTCGATTTCATAGACCCTTTGACGAGCATCCTTTTCCTTGCAGGGACATGTTACCTTGACGTCCTACCCGACCATTCCTTCGGGTAAAGCTCTGGTGGAGACAGATGAGCCTTCAGGTTCTGTGTCTGAGGCTCTTGCCGAGGAGTCTTCCGATGATGACGATGAAGACAACTCTTCCCCTCGAGCTAACGAAGGAGTCGTCCGAAAACGAAAACTCGAGTTTGCTGGCGAGAGTGCAGATGCGGGGAAGGATGATCCTTCCGACGCACCTGGTGTTCCCGCGGTTACCTCGGGTCCTTCTCCTATTCCAGATTCATCCGTTTCGGAGGACATGGAAGTGATAGACGCGGCTCCTCTGGCGTACAAACCTCCTCCGCCGGCGAAAAAACCTCGGGTGTCGACACGGTGGAACATCTATAACAAGGTGCCCGTGATCAATGTCGAGTGCGACAGGTGAGGAACTTTTGTCCTTAACCCTGATACTTTTTGCCTTTATCGCGTCTTGCTTAGTCACCTGCTGTCTCTGTCAGGGACGATCCTGCTAGCGGCTCGCCTCCTCCTGCTAGCGGTTCGGCTCCTCCTGCTAGCAGTTCGGCTCCTCCTGCTGGCGGTTCGGCTCCTCCTGCTGATGGTTCTTCGGGTCTGCTCCCGAGGCGCGAAGGACACGTGAGTTTCCATCAAATCGCTGGGTTTACCCTTAGTAGCCCCCGAGGCCGGGCGCAATTGTGTGCAATTGGGCGTGGGCTCTTGCTTTGCCTTCTATCTTTTTACTGACCTTTTCCTTCGCATCCCTATATCCATAAGATGCTGGACCTGGCCTCAGAATATGTGCATGTGGAGACAGAGAGGAACGATTTGCGGGAGAAGTTTGCGAACTCACAAGGTATTCTTTCTTCTTCATTGCTATATATGTCTTTGTCGCCCATTTTTACCGTGTCGATTCCTTCTAAACCTTGCGGCTCTACGCAGGAGCACTCGATGCTGCGGTTGCCGAGAATCAGAAACTTGCCCGCCGCGCTACCGATCTTGAAACTCGGGTCGCCGCGCTTGAAAAGGAACTAGAGGACTTGAAGAATCAGCGGGAAGAAGAATCCTGGGAAACTTTCAAGCGTGAAGAGGATTTGGCTGGCCAGGCGACTCTGTTGGCGACTTCCTTGTCGAGTAAGTTGTGTTGCTAAAGCTTATATTGCTTTAACCCAAGAAGTTGACTAACTCAATGTTCTGTGCAGGTGCTCTTGGCGTAGATTTCGATATTGCGGGTCGCGAGCGTGTGGACTGTCTGTCGGATGCCATATCTCTGGCATGGGATTATGGCAATCGCACTCACAATCTTGTGTTGAAAGCCACGGGTGTGTTCTCCTCAATCTGGAAAAGTATGTATCCTGAGGAAGAGAATGCACCTAAAACTTTCAATGACCTTGTTGAGTCGTTCGGCGCGGAGGGCGACCCGCTTGGTGAGTTCAGCCGTGAACAGACCATCTGCGGTGCAGAGATTGTGCTATCACTCGCGATGGGGCATGGAGTTCAAGGTGACCTCAACAAAGTTACCTCGGAATTTCCAAAGGGACCCGATGGCGTGGAGGTAGACCTTCGACCCCTCCAACCTCGTGCGCGTAAGCTTGCGGAGCAGTTGTCACACATGCTGGAGCGGCAGGCCTGTACCCTCGATACTCCTNAACAACTTTGACATCAAGCTGAGCGAATCCATGCAAGGATGGAGGAAACGCTGGTTTTACTTCGCTGTCGAAGGAGAAATAGAAGTGTCCAACTTATCCCTCGAGGCTCAAGTGAAATCGAAGAGGACCTAGAGGCATGACCTGAGTCCCACGGAAGAAGCAGAGGCCAACGACCTCTTATCCCGAGTTGCTTTTCTTCGTTCCACACCTAGCAAGGAGTTGACTGGGATGCAGCTTATCTGCACTTTTCTGAAGCGACACATCCAACCACTCCAGGCGAGAGTCCACGGTATGTGGGAGTACTCCGGGCTTCAGGACCCGACAAGAACGTCATCCGAAGAGATTTCGGGTGAAGAGCTAGAGGTGCGGGTGCGCCAGATCACTCACCTCAAGAGAGATGACTCCTTCGTCGAGTCCACTGCCGCGACTCCTTTCAGTAGCGAAAATCCTCTTCCCGAGGTAACCGAAGTTCTAAATCTGCTTGCCGCTTCTTTCAATTTCGTAGACCCTTTGACAAGCATCCTTTTCCCTGCAGGGACATGTTACCTTGACATCCTACCCAACAATACCTTCGGGTAAAGCTCCGATGGAGATAGATGAGCCTTCGGATTCTGTGTCTGAGGCTCATGCCGAGGAGTCTTCCGATGATGACGATGAAAAACAACTCTTCCCCTCGATCTAATGAAAGAGTCATCCGAAATGAAAACTCGAGTTTGCTGGCAAGAGCGCAGATGCGGGGAAGGATGATCCTTCCAACGCACCTGGTGTTCCCGTGGTTACCTCGGGTCCTTCTCCTACTCCAGATTCATCCATTTTGGAGGACATGGAAGTGATAGACGCGGCTCCTCTGGCATACAAGCCTCCTCCACCGGCGAAGAAACCTCAGGTGTCGACACGGTGGAACATCTATAATAAGGTGCCCGTGATCAATGTCAAGTGCGACAGGTGAGGAACTTTTGTCCTTAACCCTGATACCTTTTGCCTTTGTTGCGTCTTGCTTAGTCACCTGCTATCTCTATCAGGGACGATCCTGCTAGCGGCTCGCCTCCTCCTGCTAGCGACTCGGCTCCTCCTGCTAGTGGCTCGACTCCTCCTGCTAGCGGTTCGGCTCCTCCTGCTGGCGGTTCTTCGGGTCTGCTCCCGAGGCGCGAAGGACACGTGAGTTTCCATCGAATCGCTGGGTTTACCCTTAGTAGCCCCCGAGGCCGGGCGCAATTATGTGCAATTGGGTGTGGGCTCTTGCTTTGCCTTCTATCTTTTTACTGACCTTTTTCTTCGCAGCCCTATATTCACAAGATGCTGGACCTGGCCTCAGAATATGTGCATGTGGAGACTGAGAGGAACGATTTGCGGGGGAAGCTTGCAAGCTCGCAAGGTATCTTTTCTCCTTTTCTGTTGTATATGTGCTTGTCGTCCATTTTCACTGTTCTGATTCCTTCTAAACCTTGCGGCTCTGCGCAGGAGCACTCGATGCTGCGGTTGCCGAGAATCAGAAACTTGCTCGCCGCGCTACCGATCTTGAAACTTAGGTCGCCGCACTTGAAAAGGAACTAGAGGACTTGAAGAATCAGCGGGAAAAAGAATCCCGGGAAACCTTCAAGCGTGATGAGGATTTGGCCGGCCAGGCGACTCTGTTGGCGACTTCCTTGTCGAGTAAGTTGTGTTGCTAAAGCTTATATTGCTTTAACCCATGCAGTTGGCTAATTCGCTTTTCTGTGCAGGTGCTCTTGGCGTGAAGTTCGATATTGCGGGTCGCGAGCGCGTGGACTGTCTGTCGGATGCCATATCTCTGGCGTGGGATTATGGCAATCGCGCTCGCGATCTTGTGGTGAAAGCCACGGGTGTGTTCTCCTCAATCTGGAAAAGTATGTATCCTGAGGAAGAGAATGCACCCGAAACTTTCAATGACCTTGTTGAGTCGTTCGGCGCAGAGGGCGACCTGCTTGGTGAGTTCAACCGTGAACAAACCATCTGCGGTGCAGAGACTGTGCTATCACTCGCGATGGGGCATGTAGTTCAAGGTGACCTCAACAAAGTTACCTCGGAGTTTCCAAAGGGACCCGACGGCATGGAGGTAGACCTTCGACCCCTGCAACCTCGTGCGTGTAAACTTGCGGAGCAGCTGTCGCAGATGCTGGAGCGGCAGGCCTGTACCCTCGATACACCTGCTACTCCCTCTTCTTAGTTGTTTGGTCCTGTAATGCTCCTATTATGCTTTGTACTTGTAAACTGTATTAAACTTGGGAATCGATTCTGCTTTTGCCTGTATGTGAGTGTGTGTTGTCTCTTGGCGGGTTGTCGCGTGCGAGTATATTGTTGTGTCCTTTAGGAGCAGCAACTAACTCAGGCTTTACCAGGCCAGAAGGGAGATTTGAGGTTTTTGCTTGGCTTTGTTCTGTTTGTTCGTCAGGCTGGTGGTTCCAACTCTTCGTCCGTTTCGCTAAACTGTGATAAACAACCGCGCGTCCCCTCCAGTTCTGTGCCGCCAGAAGAAGAATCCTTTCGGGTCAACCGCTTGCGGGTACGGGCTGAAGAGGCCGAACGCCGGCTTCGAGTAGTCGAAGCAAATCTGGCTGTGCTGAAGTCGAAGCAGGCCGCTATTGTTGAACGGGAGAATTTTATCCTTTCCGAGTTGCGGCAGCTGAGCGACCATCTCCTTTGTAAGTTTTGTCTTTGCTTGTTCCCTTAGCTGCTTTGCTGAAATCTTGCGTAACCGAGATTCTCTGACAGGTGCTCAACTTGATTCCGGCGAAGAGGTTCGGCGAGTCAGGCTTAAACTTAATGTGGTTGCGGACCTTGTTGCTCGTGGTGCTCCCAGCTTCTGGTCAGACCGAGATAGAGGGCACGTACTTGTTACTCTGCAGGATCGGGTCGATCAAGTTGATTCCTTCGTTGAATCTTGCCGATCTGCCTTGGAATTGGTTTACAAGGCCTTGTTTCCTCTTAACCCGGCGCCTCATAGTTTGGCTGACTTGATGAAGAAATTTCGTCGTGGCGAGGCTATTGAAGGATTTGTGCGGGAGCAATTGGAGGCGGGTGCCCGTTTTGCTTTTGCACTTGTCCTTATCCACCATCCGCACCTGGATTTGGAAAATATTTCAAGAGGGCCGCCTGCTGGTTTTGACTGGGAGAATACAGCTCTGGATCCGTTTTATGCGGCTGCTGATGGACCCGCCAGAAATGCGGTTGCTCTCCTTGAAAGGGAAACTGCTGCAATTCTCCGTCGTCAGCATGCTGATCTGTAGCCCGAATTGTCTCCTGTAAATCCATGTACCTTTGTGTGGTTACGATGATTTGTGTAATTCTCCTTGTCTTCTGTACGGCGAATCGACCCATGATTTGTCTCCTTTGCCGAGCTTGTTCCTAGTAGGTACGGCCCCCGAACGTCGGGGGTAGCACGAGCTGAGCCATGCGAGAGGAGAGTTAGGTGAACTCTTTCGAGTAGATTATGGGGCGCAGCCCCCGAGCGTCGGGTGCGGCCCAAGCTAGGTCGACTCTTAGTAGAGTTAGATGGATTCTTCGAGTAGCTTGTGGGGCGCAGCCCCCGAGTGTCGGGTGCGGCCCAAGCTAGGTCGACTCTTAGTAGAGTTAGATGAATTTTTCGAGTAGCTTGTGGGGCGCAGCCCCCGAGTGTCGAGTGTGGCCCAAACTAGGTCGACTCTTAGTAGAATTAGATGAATTTTCGAGTAGCTTGTGGTGTCCAGCCCCCGAGTGTCGGGTGCGGCCCAAGCTTGGTCGACTCTTAGTAGAGTTAGATGAATTTTTTGAGTAACTTGTGGGGCGTAGCCCCCGAGTGTCGGGTGAGGCCCAAGCTAGGTCGACTCTTAGTAGAGTTAGATGAATTTTTCGAGTAGCTTGTGGGGCGCAACCCCCGAGTGTCGGGTGAGGCCCAAGCTAGGTCGACTCTTAGTAGAGGTTCTGCTAGTTTAAAATCTAAACATATGCGCATACCCACTTTATTGACGCCTGTCGGCGAAAAAAGGCTGCAAGATGGCCAAGGGGCCTTATTTCACAAGATGTGCTGATCACAAAAAGAGATGACATCTAGGGGCAGAAATGTCGTAGATGTGCAACGTTCCACGGGTTGGAGTAGACGATGCCCGTTGCCAAGTCCTTTAACCTGTACGCTCCTTTGCCAACGATCTCGACGATGGCGTATGGTCCTTCCCAGGGAGGAGATAGCTTGTGGCCTTTCTTCTGTTTTAGCCGCAATACCAAATCGCCTACGGTGAAGGATCTGTCGCGCACTCGTCGGCTGTGGTAGTTGCGCAAGCTCTGCTGATAGACCGCCGATCTCGAGAGTGCAATGTCCCGTGCCTCGTCGACTTCGTCTATGCCATCTTCGAGTGCCGTGTTCGACCCAGCTTCCGTATAGGCTGCCACTCGAGGCGAGTTGTGGCGGACCTCGGCAGGCAGTACTGCTTCGGCTCCGTGTATCAGGAAGAAGGGGGTGAACCCTGTTGAACAGTTTGGCGTTGTGCGCAGGCCCCATAGTACCGATGGTAGCTCTTCGACCCATGCACCAGCAGCTCTCTCCAAGGGCGCGAGAAGCCGTTTCTTGAGAGCACTACTGACGAGCCCATTGGCACGCTCGACTTATCCGTTGGTTTGCGGGTGCGCGACGGAGGCAAAGTTGAGCTTTATCCCCAGCTCCTTGCAGTATGTCTGGACTTCGTCGGCGATGAAGTTGGACCCGTTGTCCGTGATGATGTTGTGGGGCACTCCGAAGCGGAAGACGATGGACTTGATGAAATTTAGTGTTGCCGTTGCACCCGCGTTGGTGACCAGTTTGGCCTCGGTCCATTTGGAGAATTTGTCTACTGCCACCAGAAGGAAAGTGTGCCCCCGGGAGAAGATTTTCTCAGCGGGCCTACCATGTCGAGTCCCCATTGTGCGAAGGGCCATGCAATTGGTATCATGTTTAGCTCCGTTGCGGGGGCGTGCGGTTTGGTTGCAAACCGTTGACACCCGATGCATTGGCGGACTATCTCCTTGGCGTCCTGCATGATGGATAACCAATAGAATCCTGCTCATCGCATTTTGGCTGCGAGTGCCCGACTACTCGCGTGATGTCCACATATGCCTTCATGGATATCGAGTAGAATTTTCCTCCCTTCTTCTGGTTCAACACATCGCAGTAGTATCCCTGATGCGCTTTTCTTATACAGCTCTCCCTTGACCGTGACGAATGCTTTGCTGCGCCGAGTGACTCGGCGGGCCTCGACTGGGTCCTCTGGTAACTCTTGGCGTAGCAGGTACGCTATGTATGGCTGAGTCCAGGAAGGTTCCACGAGGAAGACCTCATAAGAATTGGATTCTGTTGGCTCGTTATTTTGTTCGGCTGGTTGCTCGGAGCCGATGGCCGGGGCTGCTGCTGCCGGAGCGTCGGGGTCCTTGTACTCTATGGAGCGTTTGCTTATCTGCTCGAGGAAAACTCCAGCGGGTATGGGTGCGCAGGTGGAGCCGATGTTGGCCAGCCTGTTAGCCTCCTCATTGCTTCCCCGTGCGATGTAACAAAACTCGCACCCGTCGAAGCTTCCTTCTAGGACATTGTAGAGGTCCCTGTAGGCTGCCATGTTGGCGGTACTGCATCGCAGTCCTTCATCGTCTGTTGGACTACGAGATTCGAGTCCCCATAGATCATGAGCATCGTTGCCCCGCAGGCCTTTGCCATCCGCATGCCATGCAGTAGGCCTTCGTACTCTGCCTCATTGTTGGATGCCTTCTTGAAATTCATCTGTAGTACGTATTTCAGCTTGTCTCCTTTGGGTGAAATCAAGATAACACCTACTCTGGCTCCTTTGTGCCTCTTTGACCCGTCGAAATACATGATCCAGGAAATGAACAGGTCCGGGGGTCCTGGAGTCTGAATCTCTGTCCATTCTGCGAGGAAATCTGCCAAGGCCTGGGACTTGAGTGCGTCTCTGGGTCGGTATGTGATGTCCCTAGGCGACAATTCGATTACCCACTTTGCTACTCGACCTGTTGCCTCCGGGTTGTTGAGTATATCCGACAAGGGTGCATTTGTCAGCATCGTGATGGGATGCTCGGAGAAGTAGTGTGTTAGCTTTCGCGCCGTCATGAATACTCCATATGCGAGCTTCTGGTAGTGCGGATACCGTTGCTTTGACGCCGAGAGTACCTCGCTAACATAGTAGATTGGGCGCTGGACACCATGTATCTTTCCTTCTTCTGCTCGCTCGACTACGAGCACCGTACTGACTACTTGTTTGGTTGCAGCCAGGTACAGGTATAGAGGTTCCCGTTCCTGGGGTGCCACCAGAACTCGTTTCGTTGACAATGTCTGCTTGAGTTCAGCGAATGCTTTGCGAGCCTCCTCTGTCCACTCGAAGTTGTCTGCTTTTTTTAGCAGCCGGTAGAACGGGAGGGCTTTTTCTCCTAATATGCTGATAAATCTGCTTAAGGCTGCGACTCGCCCCACTAGGCGCTGGACTCCCTTGAGGTTGGTTGGCTCCTCCATTGACAGGATTGCTTGTATCTTCTCAGGATTCGCCTCGATGCCCCTAGCGGATACGAGGAACCCGAGCAGTTGCCCGGCGGGTACCCCGAACACGCACTTCGTTGGGTTGAGCTTGATGTGATACTTGTTGAGTGCTGCGAAGGTTTCGGCTATGTCGTCGAGGAGCGTGGCCTCGTCCTTTGTCTTGATGACAATGTCGTCCACATATACTTGGACGTTTTTGCCGATCTGGTCCTTAAGGCAGGCTTGCATGCACCTTTGGTAAGTTGCACCCGCGTTCTTGAGACCGAAAGGCATCGTGGTGTAGCAGTATACGCCATAGGGTGTGATAAATGTTGTCTTCTCTTCGTCTTCTTCCTTCATGCGGATCTGATTGTAGCCTGAGTAGGCGTCCAGGAAGGACAGACGAGCACATCCCGCGGTCGAGTCAATGATTTGATCGATGTGTGGGAGGGGAAAGTGGTCCTTGGGACAATGCTTGTTGAGAGCCGTGAAGTCTACGCACATGCGTAGCACCTTCAAGTTCTTCTTCGGGACAAGGACGGGGTTTGCTACCCAGGTGGCTTGTTTTATTTCCCGGATAAACTTGGCTGCGAGGAGCCGGTTGATTTCTTCGCCAATGGCCCTGCGCTTCGGTTCTGCAAAACGCCGGAGGGACTGTTTGATAGGTCTGGCCTCAGGGCGTATTTCAAGTGCGTGCTCGGCGAGTTCTCTGGGGATGCCTGGCATGTCCGTAGGACACCAAGCGAATATTTCCCACGGAGGAACTCGACGAGCGTGCTTTCCTATGCGGAGGGCAGATTGGCGGATACGATTGCCATTTTGGTTGGATCCGTTCGGTGCACCTGATGGGTTCTCGTGTCGCTGCTCTTGTTGAACTCTCTGTCGGGTGCTGTTGATTGAGTTACGGGTGGAAGGTTGTAATCGGTCGAAGAGCTCAACTGTGAGAGTTCTTCGTGCATCCCGAATGACTCGGAGATCTTGTTGAAGTCCTTGTCGCAGCTGTCCGATGTCCGGTAGTCACCTCGAACGGTAATTGTGTCGTTTGGTCCTGGCATTTTGAGTAGGAGGTATGCGTAGTGTGGCACGGCCATGAACCTTGCGAATGTCGGGCGGCCCAAGATGGCATGGTACTGTGAGGGCCAGTCGACGACCACGAACTCGATTTTCTCTTTGCGGAAGTTTGCAGGATCTCCGAAAACTACGTCCAGATGGATTTTTCCCAAGGGATATACAGCTTTTCCGGGTACTATTCCATGGAACGAAGTGTCAGAGTCTACAAGGCTAGCTGCGAGCGAGATCTTCATGCGACGCAGTGTGCTGGCGTAGATGATGTTGATGCCGCTTCCGCCGTCCATGAAGACCTTACTCATGACGTACCCACCGATTTGGGCCCCGAGTACTAGGGCAGCGTGACCAGGTCGTGGCACCTGGGGTGGATGGTCCTCTCTTGAGAACGTGATACTGCACTCGGACCAATTGAGGTAGTCAGGAGTGGCTGGAGGTGCTGATACCGCTAGATTGACCTGTCGGGTTATCAACTTTTGGGTCCTGTTCGAGGGACGTCCCTTTTGTATCATTCCTACATGACCAACCGGGGCGGGGAAAATTTCTGCCGCAGCCGGGGGTGGTAGTAATTGCTGAGGTGGTGGCACCCGCTGGATCACGGATGCTAGTTGTGGCGGGGGGAGCGGTAGCGCCTCGGGTGCACCTTGCACCATCGCTCCCGGAATTGTTGAATACCCTTTATTCTGCGCGGCTTGATGGATCCGCCTGTATGCCGCCAATAATTTCTCAAACTTGCGGCATTCTTTCAATTGATGACCCGAACTGATGTTGCCGTGTTCATCCTTGTACGGGTGGAAAGGGCATGGACCTGTGAGCATTTGCTCTCCGTCCTGCTCAGGTTGCCGCTGCCGCCATTCTCTCCTATGGCGATTCCCTTCTCGATCGTTGTGAAAACCTTCCGCTACCATTTCGGCTAGCTCATTCGGGTCAAAGTTGGGAAATTTCCTCTTTTTCCTGGGGTCGTAGCCGCGGTTTCGCCCCGAGTCTTGCTGATAGTCACGATCATCATGTCCCCTGGGCCGGTCGTTGCGCATGTAATCCTCACCGTTTGCCCAGTCGTTAGCGACATCCATCAACTGGGCTACCGTCTTCGGCTTCCGTCGCCCCAGTTCTTCCTTGAGCTCTCGCCTTCGCAATCCTCGTGCAAAGGCATCGACTGCATTTTCCCCTGATATTTCCTCCACGGTGTTCTTCATTATTGTCCAGCGCTGGATATAGGAGCGCAGTGACTCACTTGATCCTTGGACGCAGGTTCTGAGCTCTTCTGCCGTGGCCGGGCGCTTATATGTGCCTTGAAAGTTTTGGGTGAACGTGGTGACTAGGTCGTTCCAGGACCCGATGGTGTCTGCGGGTAGACTCTTAAGCCATGCACGTGCCGAACCCGTAAGCTGCAGTTGCAGATACTGCATCGCTGTGTTCCGCGTACCGCCCTGGCATTGTACCGCCGTGAGGTAATCTTCTATCCAGGTTTTCGGCTCCTGTAGTCCGTCGTACTTTGGAGTTTCCGACGTCAACTTGAATCCTGTTGGCATGCGGGACTCGCGTATGCGACGGATGAAACACTTGGCTCCACACGGCTCGTCTTCCTCCTCCTCCGGGTCTGGTGCCCTCCGATTCTCTTCGTGCCTTGTGTGGTTCTGCTCGACTACCACACGCGGAGCCATGCTACGGTCCTCACCACGTGCTCGGCGGTTCCGATCCACTGTTTCCTGCGCACGCCTATCACGTGCTGTCATTGTTGGGTGCTCCTGCCGAGGCTCGACGTGAGGTTTCTTGATGGCGTTCGCGTCTGGGCGGCGGGTGCGCTGGTTCTACTGCTGTGGCTGGTGACCCGGCAGCTTGCAACGCGGTTCTGAGCATGCCAACTCCTCGTATCATCTGCCTGTGCAGTTCTGCCCGCGGATCGTCATCTTGAGGCTGCGTGGTGAGCAAATATGTTGCTAATGCCATGGCAGCATCTTGTGGTGTTTTGGGTAGCACACAGCCGTTTGCATCTACCGTGTTGAAGGAGGACTCGAGACTTCGAGTCGCTTCCCATCTAGATCCTTCGGGCATGTCGTCGAGTCTTGAACGATGGCGAGTGTGCCTCCGCTCCCTGGGGGTGTGCACTGAAGCGGAGGAGCGGAGGGACGACAATGCTGCCCTCCGCTCACTTGATTCTTGTGCGCGGCGTTCTCGATCGTCAAGTTCTGCTCTTCGTCTCTTCAAGCGCTTGGCCTGGTCGTGGAGGAGGTGATGGTAAACCATCAGCTCTTCCCTCGTTGCGTCTGATCCGAGCGGGGTTGCCTCTTGCACAGCCGCCTTTATCCTGGCCATTGCGGCCTCGCTGATTGTGATGGTTTCACGGGGATCTTGTGATCCTTGCGAGTCACCGGTCCTCTCGCTAATCATGCAGACTTGGATAGGGCGGGTTGTGGCGGGTTGCATCGAACCGAGGAAGCGGTTTTTGCTCTGGGCGTGTTCGTCAGCATCGGGTTCGACGGGACTAGTGACGTCCTCAGGGTAAACAACATCGTCGAGATAAAACGACGAGCATTCAGACCCAGCTGTTTCCAGGGGGTCGTTGATAAGAGCACTTGGCGAGTGCTCCAGGAGAGGAGTTGGCAATGAAGATCTGGACTCAACTGTTTCCAGGGAGTCGCTGGTGAAGCTGCCTGATGAGTGCTCTAGGAGAGGGGTTGGCGATGAAGATCTGGACTCGACTGTTTCCAGGGAGTCGCTGGTGGAGCCGTCCGAAGGGTGTTCCGGAGGCGAGATTGGTGATGAAGATCTGGACTCGACTGTTTCCAGGGAGTCGCTGGTGGAGCCGTCCGAAGGGTGTTCCAGAGGCGAGATTGGCGATGGAGATGGGTCCGTCGTTGCTGCTCGAACAGCGTCAGGTAAACGGAGGATACCGTGCCGATCTGCTAGGAGTCGCACGATTCCAAACGTCAGGGGGACGCTGTTCCGCAGGGAATCGAAGATCGCCCGCGCCTGTGCGTGCGGGGTGAAGCAGAGGGAGCCGAAGTAGATCGGGTCCTCCAGTCCTGCGGGATCTTGAATTGTCGGTGAAGGGGCCGCAGATGCCTGGGTTCCCACATCGAGGGTTCCCACAGACGGCGCCAACTGTCGAGGGATCAACTCGGCAGTGCCCCTCCTTGAGGGACTTGGGTTTATCGAGAACTTCATGACGTGGGTGACACCGGCGGCTAACAAGGAACACAGGAAATCGCCGGAGTTCGGATCCCCGGTGAAGTAAAACGATCTGTATTCTCTTGCTGGTTTCTTTGTGTGTTACAATGTCGCCGTAAGGGCTTATGGTGGCGATGCGATCTAGCGATCCCTCTACCCGGCGGCTCCTCCCAGCCTTTATAGTAGGCTGGGTCTCGGGTATCCGTATCCGGGTAGGTTTACAAGGTCTAGAGCGTAACCCTAACCCTAATCTGGCCCAACAAGGGACCTTGCGCTGCCCTTTACATGGGCCTGGGCCTTCCTCCAGACGTGCTTGCCGACGAATCCTTTCGAGTAATGGTTACCAGGTACCCGACAGGTGGGACCTGATGATCATAACCATGTCAGTTGGCTAAAAAGATCATAGACATCACCGTATATCATGAATAGCTAAATTGACTAGTAAATAGCCATATTCAAATAATAACCTGCTAAAATATGATCAACGTTTGAGTGTCCGGACTTCTTCCTCGTGGGTATATGATACGATGGAGTTGTCTCAGGACGGATATTGCTTGGTGAGTAGTTTAGCCCAGTAGCGCAAGCGCTCTCTTCCCTTATTCTAATTAGACGCAAGTTGTAGCGTGTCTTCTGTAGATGTTAGGTGCTGCTGCTGCCAGTCCACATACAACCCCTTTTCAACCCCAATGCATGTGCATCGTACTTCTTTTACCCTTGTGCGTAAGACTTGCTGAGTACCCCCGTACTCATACCATCGGGTGTCCGGTGCCCGTGTTTTCACCGATGCAGGAGCGACAACAGAGTTCGACGATCCAGATGGAGGCTACTACGTAGAGTTCGATGCTGACTACGACGAGTAGATCGAGATTCTAGGCGGCAGCCTGAGACCACCGTGGGCGGGTCCCCTCTTTTATTTTCCGGCCTTTGGCCTTTGATGTAGTCTGTACTCAGACGAGTGATTGCTTCCGCTGTATTCGGGACGTATGATCCCCTACGATGTAATAAAAATATTTCGAACTATGTTTATTTATATTTTTGTGTCGTACTTGTGCATGTGATGTAACCCAATTGTGGTTCTACTTGGCGAAATGTTTATTTCCGCTAAGTGGGGCTTACATCCGGCTCTCCTCACATCCGAGCCCTTCCTCCCTTGACCCCACCCACGTGCCACGTCGTCATCCGCCATTGACAGAAGCTTGTCCTCGCCACCAAACTCCGACTCGAGCACGTCGGAATAACCAGGGTTCAGAACAGATTATAAGATTTATAAGTTCAGGGCGATTTAAAATTTCAGGATTCGATTTAGCCGACCACCCCTATTCATATGGTTCGGGATGGACTTTACTCGAACCCAGCCGAAACGTTATCGGTTTTGCTCTGCGTCAAAGCTAGTACTCTTTAATTATGGGGAAACACTCTAATTCCTCTGGGGGATCGCGTCTTTTCCATCCCCCGCACTGTGCGTGCGCCACGCGTCCATCCACGTAGAGGCAACCTTATCTCTTTCGAGACGTTTCCGTCCCACTCATATTCTGCTTGTCATGTTCCTTAGCCTCAGAGCGTTGAACGCTTCCATGGCCACACTCCGGCCGCGCTCGCGAGCACCTGATCCGGTCGGCCGCGCTCGCGAGCACCTGATCTGGCCGGTCACGCCTCCAGCGTCCTGTCACCGGTGCCCTCCGACTAGTACCACCTCACCGCCCACCCACCCCCACTCCTCTGTTTTAGGCAGCAACGGAAGCAGATCGCCATGGCGGACAGTCCTCGAGCTCGTCGCTTCTGCTCCGCCCTCGCGAGCACCTGATGCGGCAGCCAGGGTGTTGAGACGGCCCTACACCTGCCGGAGATAGCAGGGAAACTTGAGCTGCATTTTTTTCTTCTTTTTTCTTTTTGCCACATGCGGTGCAAATTTTTATAATGTCTGTAGCAATTTTTTTTTTATTTTTTGATGCAACCACAAAGTGATTGTAGCAAGTTTCGTCTTCACATGATGCAATTTTCTTGATGTGGTGCAAATTTTTGGAACCTTTGTAGCAAGAATTTTCCCTTTTTGATGCAAGTCCGAGGAGCAATTGTAGCAATACTACTTTCTTCTTCACATGATGCAAATTTTATTGATGTGGTGCAAATGTTTGGAAGCGTTGTAGCAAAAAAATCCCCCTTTTGATGCAAATCCGTAGAATAATTGTAGCAATATTTTTTGTTTATATGATGCAGTTATCTTTAAGAGGTGCAAATCCGTAAAAGTTTTGCAGCAAGTTTCTTCTTCTTCTGATGCAAATTCACATAAGGGGATGTAGCAGAACATTTTAAGGCTTTCAAGCTGTCCATGGCGGTGCCAGCGATGGCCGGAGTTGGGATGCTTCAATGGGGTGGCCAGGCTGCAGACGGTGTTGCCAGCCATGGATGGCGGCTGGTTTCTTTTTTGTTTTTTGATCAGACTTGATCGGACGGCTATCAACCCAGGGGATCGGGCGTTTTGATCCCCCGGGGGCTCGCCTTAATTATGCATCGCCGGCACCGAAGAAGACCCCACGTCCGTGCGCGTCTCGGAAACGTCGCGTACACGCGAGGCAGCGGCAGGATCGGAGTCGAGATCTGGCCGACGCCGATTTCGACTTGGGCGAACCGGCCGGCGCGCTCGTCTCCGTCACGCAGTCGCGCTCGCCTCGCGGATACATAGGCGACGCGCCCCGCAGACCCAGGCCACCACCAAGCTAGCGCACAACCCAAAACAGCTTCGCCGGCCTCGCCGCTTCAAGAGGCTCGATCGCGCGCAGACCACGCACGTCCCGGCCAACTTCTTGCAGCTAGTACGTAGGTAGCGATCGATGGCGGAACACGCGTCGCCTGCGACTGCGCAGAAGCGCAAGTGCCCCGACGAGGAGACGGCGGCGGGCACGTGCGCCAACGGATGCGGCCACTTCGGCGCCGCTGCGACCGGCGGCATGTGCTCCAGGTGCTACAAGGAGCGCGTCGTCTCCGCCGGCGCCGGCACCAAGGCCGCCGCGAAGAGCTTCTTCGTCGCCCCTGTCGCTGCCACCGCGCCACCGCAGAAGAAGGCCAAGATGGTCACCGCCGGGTCGTCTTCCGACGCCGCGGCTGCCGCTACCGCACTCGAGACCTCCGTGCCGTCCGTGAAGCAGCAGGCGGCGACGGCGAACCGGTGCCTGACGTGCCGCAAGAAGGTGGGGCTGCTGGGGTTCCGCTGCCGTTGCGACGGGACCTTCTGCAGCGTGCACCGCTACTCCGACAAGCATGACTGCGGATTCGACTACAGGACCGCTGGACGGGAGCAGATAGCCATGCACAATCCGATCGTGGTTGCCGACAAGATGGCCGGAAGAATCTGAAGTTTACAAAATGGGTGCAGTTAATCACCAGAACGATAACGATCGAAGAACTGCCATAGTATTCAAGGTTGTGACGTTAGTTGTACTAGTATAATTTTTCTTTCGTCTAACTTGCTGTTACTTTGGGAAATGAATTCGTTTGATTCGCTGATTGGGTTTTTTCTGTGGGTACGATTTAGATTTAGTTACATGCACATATTAGCACGACTGAGAATTAACTAAATCTAAAGTTATGGAGACGACTGAAAATTTACTAAATCTCAATCAATTTCACATAGTTGCAAACCATATGTAACTTCCATATTAGCATATATCACGACACAAAATCTAACGGCTATAAAGATGACTAAAAATTAACTGCTCCCTCCGTTCCTGTTAACAGGGTGTAAAAAAACTGGCGCGTCGATTAAGGAGCTCCACACTGGCCGTTTAGTTTCCAAACTTGCCCCTAGTAAATCTCCGCAGCCCGCGTGTTGTGCCCCCTCGTTTTCGCTGGCATTAATTATGCGTGTACAGTTGCAGCATGCAGAGACTTGCGTAGCCAATTGGAGCTGCATGCAGCCCGTTTCTCAGGAAAAAAAATGCATGCACGCTGTAAAGTGTTGGCTAATTAAGACGCATGCACGAGTAAACAACACGGCCACCAGGGATATAGTGGGAAGAATCGCACTGCTTCTACACCCGCGCCTTGTCCTATGGAGAAAAATCGATTTTATTTTTTTTACGCCTTAAGCATGGGAACGGAGGGAGTATATCTTAGTCAATTACACACAGTTGTAAACCATGTATAACTTAGTTGGCATGAATCATGATATAAAATCCACGGTGACCAAGATTTGATTAATTCTCACAAGGCGGCTGGAATTAGGAAAATGTTTTTTATATATAAATAGGGATTGCTTCTAGAATACATCTTTCTAGAATACATATTTGTACATTCGCGTTGCTCTCAGCAAGAATACATCTTTCATTGGTGCTTGTTTAGCTAAATGGGTAAATAAGTTTTTCAGCTCAATGTGATAGACAACTTTTATGTTCGCGACGCATTCTCTGGAACACACTAGCAATTTATTTATATATGTGAGATAAATATTAACACATATACATTTAAACACGCCATAATGCATTAGGTAGCACAAGCTAACATAAGATGGAATAGCGATAGGATTAAGAAAGGATGAAGTATGCTTATTTTCCTTACTAACATTTATCGTGAACTCTTCTTGCCAATGTTTTAAAAAAATAACCCAATCCAAATTAGGAAAATCAAAACAATTTAGCTAGAAAATAACCATTCAATTCAGCTCAAGAGAAATATCTCAATGGTAAATAATAGATCAATATAACATACATTGTATCTCAATATATATTTAGCAATAGCGTACTGTTAATCATGTAGTATGTCACGTAATGATATACATTATATTTACTTGTGGAGGGGTAAAAATGTTTGGTATAAATAGGTAGAAATCGGGGATCGAGGCGCATGTGAGCTTAATTTGGTGCAATGGATTTTGCGAGAATAACCCGAAATACCCAAAAAATACATTCATCATGATTCCTCGAACACCGGAAAGGAGTCTGACCAACTCGTCCGATCACATGCATTCCCCATTCAATCTTCCGCCCCCTCTAACCTTTAATGCGATGTCACCGTCGCCTCTCCTTCTCCAATCCAACAACCCCAGATTTCTATTAGGATTAATCATGAGGAGGTGCATTGTTTGGTTTCAATACATCACGGAGTCGAAATTGTTTAGATGTCCTAGCCATGAATAAGTATATCTATGTATATTCCATGTATGTAAAATATCTTATTAAGAAATACTCTATTTAATTGTGTGCTACGTATGAATCGATCAATTGTGTATATAGTAGAACATTCTAGCACCTATTAAATTTTCGTGGCCACTTATTTAGCTCTGCCCATTTGATAATAGAAAATAGACATATTTTTTAAGGAAAAACTTTCGAAGAGGAGGTGGTGTGCCTTACTAAGTGATATCGGCCTCCTTTCGATGCTGTCGAGTTTTAGCATTTGTCTTTGTATAGCCACTTTGTTGTGATGTTGTTCCGAACTTTTTTTTTTCATTTTTCCTAGTTCTATATTCGGCCTCGGCCGTGTAATTGCTTCTCATATTTAATGAAGGTAGTCACTGCGAGCTACCGTAATTATTGTTCTTGATTGTAAATTTTGTTTGAGGATGTGATGTGTAAGGTATATTTGTTTGCCTTTTGGTGGGCAATCAAAATCCACGAGTTTGTTTGTGTCCAGATCTTGATTTATGTAGTATTTGTTTGGTTTCCTCTCTCTTTTTCGTGCCAAAACAAAAACATGGGTACATAAGTTATTTTTATCTCTTTCCCCTAATTTTTTTTTAGCTTATCCCCTATATATTTTCTTCACTGGATATTTGTTCTTTCAGGATTTCTTAGTTAATTTTTTTCAGAGTTAACGAATTTGTTCATGTATTTTAGCTATTTTTGCAGTCCTTGTATGTGGCTTTTCAGATTGATACTCAAATTCAAATTTATGCCCAAATTATTTCCTCTTGCCTCGACCGTGTGGTGGTGATAACTGATAAGTACGTTACCGGTGGCATATTAGTTGTGGAGGTGTTCTGGTCTGCTTCATGTCCTTCCCTTGGCGGACAAGTAGGTTAAATGGTTATTGTGTCCACATTCTTGTCATCTCTTTATTTTATGGCGCGCGCTACGCGTAGGTCCCCCTAAAATCCCCCCGATAGGTCCCCTCCAGGACCGTCTGATCCGCGCGACCAGGTCGTCGTCTCCGATTTGCTGCATTACAGCAAAACGACTCCCACGTCGCGCGCGCTCTATCGCGTAGGTCAGGGCGAAGCAGCGGCGGAGCGCCGCGACGGAGCGCCTCGGCGTCGCGGCTGGGCGCAGCGGACGATTTGTTGCGTCGTCGCCGGAGTTCGCCGTGGAGCCGCCTCCGCCGCCCGCTGATTCGCCGGAGAGGCTCGCGGCTGGGCGCAGCGGACGATTTGTTGCGTCGTCGCCGGAGTTCGCCGTGGAGCCATGGCGCACCTCCTCCGCGACATCCTATTCCCGCCGGATCGTCCACGCGCGCCACCACCTACTGGATCTCGGCAGCAACAGCCTCCACCACGGCGAGCAAATTCCGACCCGGTCGCAACACAACCGTCAAGCTCTGCGAGACAAGTAGCTCCGGCGAGGTTTCAGAATCATGCAGCTGTGTTCACATTGTCTGCGCAAGCTTCTACCGGCGCTGCCCAGGTAACAAGCACAAAAATCCCCCTCTTATAACCCTAGTTGTTGTATTGTAACAAATTCAGTTCTGCAGAGATGGTGCAGCCTCTTTTAGAACTTGTTGTTCATGTATTTATCCCCCTCTGAGAAAAAAACCCAGATGTCCCCAACCTTTTATGTTGTATTGAAACAGATGCAGCTTACAACAAAAATAAAAAATGATGTTGACATATTTGTCATTCATAGAATTACAAGGAAAATTCAGAAGGTTGAAGTTAGCAATTGTTGTATTCAGAAAAAGGTTGATGTTGTTAAAAATTCTTTTAACAATTTTTTTGGATTGTTATATGTACAAAACATTCACAGATGTTTTTGTTTCAGCAGAGTTTTGCGGATGATGCTGCTGAATCAAGGGCTGTTTTCTTTGATCTGAACCAACAACTGAGTTCAGATGATGACGGTGGTGCTGAATGGGGTGAACCTGCAAACCTTGATGAGGATGTTTCGTCACAGCCTGTTGTCCCTTTTGTTGGCATGACATTTGATGATGTTGATGAAGCACAAAAATTGTACAATGAGTATGCTTTCAAAATGGGTTTTGGCACACGGGTTGCTAGCTCTAAGAACAGCCGCAAGAGAGGGCAAGAGAAAGTTGTGATCAACAAGACATTTGAGTGTATCCATGCTGGGAAAACAATTGATACATCAGCAGCTACTACGAGCAGACCAGGAAGTGCTTCCACGGCGCAAGCTTCTGCAACGGAAATCAGCACTGGGAACAATTCTCGCCAGGCTGGGTCTGCTATGCAAATGTCAGGCACAAGGAAAAGAAATAGGGTATTGCGACACAATTGCAAAGCACACATGATTGTTTCATTGCAGCAAGGGCCATTGGAGCAAGGTCGTTATGTTGTAACAACATTCAATGAAGAGCACACATACCCAATGGTGCAGGAAGTAGGGCGTTGTAGGTACTAACGCTCTCATAGAAAGATCCCCGAAGAAGACCTTGAATTCCTGGAACTCCTTCATAATCGCAACTTGCGAACTTCGGACATCATGGGATTGTTGGGGGATTCACATGGCGGAGACCCAAGGAACCTGGGCTATGTGAAGACAGATGTTACAAATGAAAGGTCAAAGATGAGGGCAAAACTGTTGATTCGAGACATGGACCTTACTATGGAGTATTTCGAGAAGAGGCGGGCAGAAAATCCCAATTTCTTCTACGGAACACAAGTTGATAGTGAAAATGCTGTGAATGCACTCTTTTGGGTTGATGGAAGAACTAGGTCCCTGTATCCCAAATATAAGGATTGTGTCTTCTTCTACACAACATTTTGTACCAACCGATACAACATGCCGTTTGCCCCAATTGTTGGTATCAACAACCACCTCCAAATAGTGGTGTTGGGATGTGCTTTGCTTGCTGATGAAACAATCAATGGTTTCAAATGGGTGCTTGAGAAATGGCTGGCAGCAATGGATGGAGTGCAACCGGTGCACATAATGACAGACCAAGACCAGGCCATGGCAACCGCCATAAGTATGATTTTTCCGGATGCTATCCACAGATGTTGTTTCTGGCATGTTATCAGAGTTGCGAAGACCAAAATTGGGAAGCCACTGCAACAAGGTGAACCATTTGCTCAGGCTTTTTGGGCATGCATCTTCGACACCGACACAATAGATGAGTTTGAGAACAGTTGGAAGCCTATGTTGCAATGGTTTCAAATGACTGAGCATAGACATCTAAAAAACATGTGGGCTTCAAGAAAAACATGGGCACCGGTGTACTTTAGGCACAACTCTTTCCCCTTCACAAGCACAACAGGGAGATCTAAGGGCTTGAATTCCTACTTCAAGACTCTTGTTCACCCCTCCGATTCGGTGTGGACTTTTGTGAGACAGTTTGAGCTGTGCCAAGATCTCATGCTAGACCGCGAGGACAATGCATGCTTCATTATTGATACAACATTTCCTCCACTATGGGGCAGGTATGTGAAGAACAAAAAATTGTGGACTAGTAGCAACATAAATAAATTAAAACTGTGCTTTTGTTGTAGCACAACATTAAATGTATGTATAATCTTACATATCCTGACTGTGTGTACAACAAAAAATTTATGTAGTTACAACATTGAAAAGCAAGCTTCAGAGTTCTACACAAGGGAGGTGTTTGACAGGTTCCAGAAACTAATTGCTGCGAACACTAGCTACAGCATTCAACAGCAAGAAGGTGGTCCTGTGCAATTTTTCGCACTTCGTTCTAATGACGCAGATGACACAAAGACATATTGAGTGCAAGCAGATGTTGCGAGCGGATTGTATGACTGCAGTTGCAACATGTATGACATGTGTGGCTTGTTGTGCCCACACATTGTCAGGGTTATGGTGCATTGTAATGTCCAGCTAATACCAGCAAGATATTTGATGGATAGATGGGCCAGATTAGCCACACTAGATGCTCCGGTGCCTGACGCCAACAATCGTTCGCTCATATTTGGAGTTCCTGGCACTAACATCTTGAGGTACAACCAGTTGTGCAGGAAAATGAATCGCCTGGCTTCGGATGCTTGCTTTAGTGATGAGACCTATGAGCTAGTTTCAACTGCTATTGATAGTGTCAGTGATGTGGTTGATGCAACGAGGAGAGGAGCACAATTTGGAGAGGTAAACCAACAAGAAAATCCACCGTCACAAGAAGAAGAAGAAGCTCCACCGTCGCAACAAGATGAGCAACCTTTAGGAGAAGGTGGTTTGAAAAACCCCAAGCGGAAGAAAAAGAAAGGTCGTCCAATGGAGACTGAAAAGAGGAAGAAGCCACTTGTTGAACAACGTGAAGACAATGCAAAAAAGAGGGCAAAAGGGAAGAAGGATATTGAACCTACAATACCTGCCACCAAGAAGGATGAAAAGCCTACCAAACCAGCATTCAAGAAGAAGCAAAGACAACAAAGATAAGGTGTGCGTACTGCTTGGGAGATCACCATGTGGCAGATTGTGAATATCTAAAAGCTGCTAGAGTTGCTGCGATTCAACAAGGAGCTGGACCGCAACAAGGTGGTGGGTTCCCTGTTTTTGCTGTGGTGCAAGAAGGTGATGCAATGCAGCAAGGAGGCTCGATTCATCACACTATGGTGCCAGATGTGGAAGTTGTGTTAAAGTTGTGGAGTTCCCCATGCAATATTGATACCTTTGTAAAAAAATTAGTTGTAGCTGTGAATTGGATGAACTTTTTGAGACATATTCATTATTGCATAAAAATTGTTGAAACAAACTTATTTTTGATTCTTATACAATGTGAATTGGTTGTAGAATTTGTTGCAAAGAGAAATTTATAAAAACTTTGAATCAATCGGTTGTGTTTAAAAAATAAATCTCTGGCAACAAATATGTGTAACCTTTACAACAAAATATGTTTCAGTTTGAACAAAAAAATAGAAAACTTAAAATCTGACAGACTTTTGTTGTATTCAAGAATCTGGCAACATTCTTGATACTTCGGATAAGTATCCTTGTGAATTTTGTACAAACTTTTTATTGCAAACAAATTGCTGTTACAATAAAAAATGGTTTGTATTGAAACAAAATATATAAGGTGGAAAATATCTTTCCATCTAACAGAATTTGGAAGTTTGTCGAATTGACAACAATAACGCTTATCTATCACAATAAAAAATGGTTGTTGATGAAACAAATTAATTATGAATTTTTTCTGCATATACGCTCTTCATAAACAGATAAAAAAGGATGACATGATTTATATATGGATGAAAGGGCACTTTTTTAACAACTAGCATAGGAAAAAGGTGCATGCCATTACACGTAGAAAAAATGTTGCATAGGTGCATACAATTACACATAACAGAGAAATTAAACATATGAAGTGAGGCCATTCACAACAAAAGTGAGGCCCTGCATTACACAGATGGTAGCAAAAAGTAGCAAAAGTGACAAGCAACTACTACACAGCGTTGCCCCGTGAACAAAATGTGATCTTCACTCGTAGAATTCATCTTCAAACACCTTAGCAGAGTCTTCGGTGTTCATCGGATGCTTGATAAATCCTGCAGCAACGACCTTGCGATAGTAGGGGATAGCATCCCTGTCAAACAGTATCATCACCTTCCCGTCCCAATTCTCCATGTACAGCAGCACGAAGAACCCGCAGTCATAGCTGGAAGAAGGACAAGAAATTATAAATAAAAGCTAGCAACAAAAAAATCTTGAGAAACAAGAAGGATAAAGCAACAAGTCACACATGTTGGGCTGCTGCGGGTAATCAACTGGTCCTGCACATTTGAATGTTGATATGTCGAAAGGGAAAGTTCCAGCCTCCTTTGCAAGTGAAGAAAAGTTTGTGATCTGCACACCAACAAAAAAGCAGGAAAGAAGCAATGAAATAATGATAAAGAACAAAAATATGGGACAACAAAAAAGATAAGAATGCTTGAAAAAGGACAAGTTTACACACCAAGTTGCTTATAACCTTCTCAGTAGCACATCCTTTTTTGGTGGACCGGATAGAGTCAAAGGTGTTTAATTCTTTGCACAACAGATTGATGCAGCATGTGACCCAATGTTTCTCGTACACAACTGGAAAGAAAAGCTACAACAAAAAACAAATAGGAAATGAGAACAGGGGGTGAGACTAGTACAACCACTTTAAAAAGGTTTAAAAACTAACCAGGTCTTGTTTCTGTATGTTGAATCTGTCACAAGCATTTTTTAACTCCAACATAATTTATTGTGAATCGAAGTTAGAAGGGTCCTTCATCAGTTCCAACTAGGTTCCGAACAAGTAACCATAAACACGTGAAAAGTGCAGCAACAATAACAAAAATTAGTCAACATAGATAACACTGAGAAACAAATACTTACAGTCATGTGAACAGAAAATGCAAACTTCTTTCTCAGTCTTTTGTTGCTAGAAGTTTTTAATTGGTTCTCAATGTTAAACCTCTCAACGAACAAGGACATTACTTCATTATCCATCCATGCCCGTGGCTTCAACGAAGCTTGGAAGTTCTTGTACGGCACAAAGAAATTCCCAATTGAGACAAAGGGTTTGCTGTAAAAAAAAATATAAGTGGTTATGACACAACAAAAATTAGTTTGCAATAAATACTTGAGTTACAAAAAAGCCCAACAAGTCGAATATGCTTTTGACACAAAAAAATAGAACTAAGTATACAAAAAAAGACACCTATTGCAACATACTGGTCTGATTGAGCAGAATAAATAAATACTTGCGTTACAAAAAAGCCCAACAAGTCGAATATGCTTTTGACACAAAAAATAGAACTAAGTATGCAAAAAAAGACACCTATTGCAACATACTGGTCTGATTGAGCAGAATAAATAAATACTTGAGTTACAAAAAGCCCAACAAGTCAAATATGATTTTGACACAAAAAATAGAACTAAGTATACAAAAAAGACACCTATTGCAACATACTGGTCTGATTGAGACCCAACAAGTCAAATATGCTTTTGACACAGAAAAATAGAACTAAGTATACAAAAAAGACACATATTGCAACATACTGGTCTGATTGAGCAGAATAAATAAATACTTGCGTTACAAAAAAACCCAATAAGTCGAATATGCTTTTGACACAAAAAAATAGAACTAAGTATGCAAAAAAAGACACCTATTGCAACATAATGGTCTGATTGAGCAGAATAAATAAATACTTGAGTTACAAAAAAGCCCAACAAGTCAAATATGCTTTTGACACAAAAAATAGAACTAAGTATATAAAAAAAGACACCTATTGCAACATACTGGTCTGATTGAGTAGAATAAATAAATACTTGAGTTACAAAAAAGCCCAACAAGTCAAATATGCTTTTGACACAAAAAAATAGTACTAAGTATACAAAAAAAGACACCTACTGCAACATACTGGTCTGATTGAGCATAGTAATAATTGCAACAAAATCAAACATTTGTGTTGACACAATTTTTTTTACTATTTATACAAAAATGGTGACCTATTGCAACATATGAGATAGTGCAGTAACTCACTGGGAATCCTTCTTAATCAACTTTGGTTTACGTGTATGTTCGATGAACTTTTTGTAAACTGCTTCCTCTGCATCGGAAACCTTGATCTTCTTCATCTTGGGAGGGCTATCATCTGTCTTGGCTACTCTCTTGTGCCGGTTTTTCTTCTCATGAGTTAAGGGCCCACTAGTAACCTCGATCAATGTACTTGCTGGTACAAAACACAAGGTATGCATCATGAGTTCACAAATATAAAAATAGTGAGTATTACAACAAAAACAGAAAACATAAAAAGAATGAAATACCAGCTGGGGCAGTGGAATTTGCATCTGGAGTGTCCTCCAGTGTGACTAGTGGAGCGCACACTTTGACTACAGAGTTTATTGGGGTGTCCTCCACTGTAACTACCGGCACTCGCACTGTGTTCGGCGAGGACTGAGGGCAACCAGAATCTGGACTAGTGGCAGGCGTAGGGGACTGGAGCATCCTTGCAATTCTGGTAGGGCTATCTGGAATGCTATCAAAAAATCTGGCCTCTTTTGAACCTGGTGGAAACAGATCCATCGTCGGCACATCATCCCAATAGCCTGGTAAAATCCTGCATTTTCTAGGGGATGCCATGATTTGTGGAGGCGGCAGCTTAGTACCTTCATTTGTGTCCGTAGAAGGCTGGGCAGCACTGGTTGGAGCATGCTTGATGTTTGTTGGATTGACAACATTTGAATCCTTCATAAGCTGGTCACTTTCTACAACAGATTGCTGGGCAATGCTGGTCACAAGAGATGGTTGGGCAGCACTGGCCATCAGATTTTCAACATCCTTTTGTCTTGGCTCATTTGCTGGTGCATCTTCAAATGCATCTGCAACTGAAGGCTCTACGCCTCTGGTAGGGCAGGGGATAGTGAAGCTACACTCAGCTGATTTGGCAGCATCTACGTCGAGTAGAACCGATGCCAAACTGCTTTGCATGGATAGCCTTCAGTACACTAACAAAACTGGCACATGCAACATCAACATCCACTGCATACTGTTCCTTGTGCTTCTTGTACAGTCCAACTAGATGTGGAGGAACCTGCAACAAAAGATACAAACAATAATTATCCAATTCAACAAATCATATGAACTACTAGTACAAAGTAAAAGTAGTATTGAAACAAAAACTAAAAGTAGTACTACAAACAAGTTTCATACAAGTGGACCTTTGAACATTTAAATGACTACAACTCAACATTTTAATGTCAGTAATGTTATTAAAAAATAGTTCTATGGATACAAAAAAGTAAACATAGTACAACAAAAAGGATAAATCAGTGCATTGGAAAACAAAAAAAATAACAGTAAAGATATTCTTGAGGATAAAATAACTCAACATTTTAATATCAGTAATGTTATTAAAAAATAGTTCTATGGATACAAAAAAGTAAACATAGTACAACAAAAAGGATAAATCAGTGCATTGGAAAACAAAATAAAATAACAGTAAAGATATTCTTGAGGATCAAGAACTCACCTCTAACTCTTGGCTGGTTGGCAGGCTATTGTTGATCCAATCATTCAGGGAGGCTGAAGGGTTCACCTCAACATCTTCCATGTCCTCATCAGCATCCTGATTAAAAGGCACACGAGGAGCTTGAGCATTTTCAGGAGTTGCACCAGCATATATAGTCCTCGACAGGGGCACCAGCTACACACAAAACAAGAGAACCGGTCAGCACCAAAACACAACGAGTACACGAGATATATTGTAGCTTGGGGTAAAAAACTTACTGGACGGTTATCGAAGGCAGAAAGGCTGAGGCTCAACTTGTTCTTGTCAATTACAACAACAAATTGAAAGTCCGCATCGCATGTGAAACAAATCCTTGGAATGCCATAATTTATGTTGTGATCATTGGGAGCAACAGGTGGGTAGCTCAGGAAATCCATGTAGATGATCTGCAAAAAAAAGAACAAACATAAAAAAGCAACATTAGGCAAACATAGGAAGACACTGTCCATGTAGATGGTTTGCAAAAAGAAAACGAATGGAAGGTATGAGAAATGGAATACCGCAAGCATAGGAAGACACTGTCCAATCCATTGGATCTTGGTAACATCTAGCTCATGATGCTTCTCTATCTTCTTTTGAAAAACCTCCACCTCCCTCATAACTTCACACAATATGTTCTCATCGATAGCATACTGATCAATGGCATTCACATCAATCATGCTGCCAAGGTACTCGCATCTGGCCATGTTACCGGTGCTTGGGCAAAGAACAGTACCAAAAGAAACAAGCCCAAAACTCCTGATCACTGTTTCCACATCTGTATCAGGGCAGCTCTTGAGGACCTCGATTGCTCTAGCGAGTGATGGGCGTCCAGTCTCGTTCTTGTACATATCACGGAGGTCAGATGGCACGCTCCTCTTCAACATATCCATCTGCCTCGGGCCAGAAGGCACCCCGAGCACTTTCTTCACCATCTCACGAGTAAACAAGATTGACTGGTTCTTGAATCTGAACTCGCGGAGCCTTGGATTAGTATGCATTGCAACAAACTCAATGAGCTCCATCGGAGCAGCAAAACCAGACACATGGAGCAACTCTTTGAAAGCACTTCCAGCAATGATCTCCCTTTTACGCGGACTCATTTTTTTATCAATGACACGACGCAACCGCTTTGCTGGCAAAATGCATTTGAAACACCGCCTCTTTCTCCTTCCCTGCCATGTTGTTGCACTAACAAAAGAAAGAAACAACAAACAATAAATGGGCATTACAACATAAACATAATTACTGTGCATTACAACAACAACAAAATTAATTTCGCACACAACAAAACTAGTCAGCATTATAACAACAAAAATAATAATTGATTACCAATTTCTAGTTTCATGTTGCAATGAAACAAAAATCCCAAAAAAGCAGTCAACTACATCTGATGAATTACCAACTCAATTTGGTTAAATTCAAACCACATGAAACTAGAAATTAACTAGATCTGATGAACTACTCACTGAACTGACTGCTTCACAACAAAAATTAACCAGAAAAAAAGGCGCCTAAAAACCCTAGGTACCTCTGCACAGAGAAGAGCATGGATGCATGCAGGACTACAACCACAACTCGCCAGCGCCAGCGAGCGATTCGCCGGACAAACCCTAACCCTAGCGTGCTCGATTTTGCAACGAAAAACTCCAAACGCCGGCAAGGGAAGCACCGCACGGGAGTACAACAACTACACGCCAGCACCGGTGCGCGGTTCGCCGGAGAAACCCTAACCCTACCGTCCGTTGATTTTGCGGCGGAAACCTCCAACCGCCGGTAAGGGAAGCAACCGTAGGAATAGGGAGGGTACGAAACGAACCTGTGGATACGGAGGTGAGCCGCCTCCGCCGTCCGCTGATTCGCCGGAGAGGCTCCCCTCGGCCAGCGCGGAATCGCCCCCCGTGTCGCCTCTACAGCAGTTCGTCCACCACGCGAAATGTTGAGAAATGAAGGGAGCGCGGTCGGTATGGGGGAAGGAAAATAGAAGAAATGAGGGTGACGTCGCGCGCGATATCAACCACACGATGGCGATCGATCGGACGGCGCACGGAGGGACCTAACGTTGCGCGCGTTAGGTCGCCCTAAAACAAGCGTTTTCCTTATTTTATCCTCACTGCCATGTAAATGTCCTTTATGATTACTTACTCCGTATTATAAAGAGATGTTATTTAGGACATTGGCCGTATTGTTATGTTACATGGAGAAAAATTGTACAGAAAAATGGGGAAATTCATCGCATGTATTGAGCACGAGTCAGTATGTATGATATGGAGAACATTACTACACGAATCCAACAGTGGCATCGATCATGCCTTGCACGATCCATGTAACTAGCAAAATCACGAACAGACTGGGCACCGGCAGGCGGCAGGTATCACGTTCAGTTCACCGCTTTTAAACGAAGGGCCGCCTGCCCGCCTGGACTTAGTGATGGGGAGACGGGGACGGCGCCATCCACGGACCTGGTGCTGGTGCCGGCGCTTAGGTACCGGCGTCCGCCGCGAGGATGGCGACGTTGAGTTTCATGCCCAACTTGCAGTGGTTGCCCACGGCGCAGATGAACCACCTCCTCCCCGCCTTCCCCAGCTCGACCAGATCGCTGCCGGAGCTCCAGCTGCCGATGGGTTTGGCGGTGTTGCACGCCGTGAAGTCCGCTCCGCTCACCTCCAACACGCTGTGGAAGGCCTTGCTGTAGCTGAACACTGCAAGCACACACGCGTATCTCGATGAATCAGCTCCGAGTTTTGATCAGCAATTCTAATCGTTACTTGATTAAGAAAATGGTGCTCAAAGCATAGAACTTCAGTCGTTCTGCATGAGCAATGAAACTGATTGATTTCCTCACAACAACAAGATCGAAAGATGAAAATGATTGAGTGCTTAATTACGTAGTGAGTCGCTGACTCTGAACTGCTTGCCCGCGGACCAGGTGGTGTAGTTGAACCCGAGCGTCCAGCCTCTGCTGTCGCCCACGGGGAGGACGGTTGCTGCGGCGAGCACGGGGAGGAAGGCCACGGCGATCGCCGACACCACGCAAGCATCTGCTTGGAAACCATGGAGGTCGTCGAGAACTGAAACTGAAACTGAAACTAGCTACCTCCGTGCTGTGGTGTGACGAGAACAAGTAATTCAGAAATTAATAGTCGGGGACTCGGGACACCCGTGGAGGACGGAGCTTCATTTCGTAGTTACCAATGGAAGGAATGCACGTACGTAGCGACATAAGAAACAGATAAGGTTTATGATCTGCTTGACACGGTCTGTATTTTCGTTCGCGGCCCTTCGTCCATATGTGCAGTTGAGAGAGACACCTTCGCCGATTCTACACATGACGACGGCAACAAGAATACCTCGTCTAGGAAAAAACATAAGAAGATTCCTTCCGTCCAAGTGGATGACGCTGGACATGTAACTTAATCTTGGACACGGTGTTTTGCCTCATAAGTCGATCTAGATGGACCCGTTATGCAAAATGCATCTTAAACGTATTTCAAAATGTTAAAATTCAGAATAAAAATTTCAGGTGTACATCCAAATTCAATGTTTGTATACAAAAACGATATTTTTTGTGACTTTTGTAAAAGAAACAAAAAATATCTCATGAAAACTCATTTTAGAGCACCGGAAATTATCTTTTTTCCACATACCAAAAAAATGTTTCTTTTTTGCGAAACTTTATGTGTGAACATAAATATCTAGATGTACACCCGAAATTTTTAACATTTTGAAATGAGTTTTTTCAGTAGTGTGTGCATCTGCACCTATGAGTCAAAGTAGCTTTCCCCCTATTCTTCACTATTTCTATTCGCACATGATTTTTAGTGGAGGTACATTGGATAATTTAGGGCATCGACTTATAAAAAATAAAAACCATGACCTTCGTCCAAATGTGCATTCAGAGCAGGGTTTGGCAATTTCGCCAGCCAGTTACCCATCAGACAGAAAACGAATAGACCTTTCGATGGCCCAACAATCATTTAAAGGTGGAATAATAAATTTTATGCTTTTCAGCATACCTTAGAGATGAGATTTTTCATACATTACTAACAAGAAAAACAAAGAATTTCATCTATCATTTTTTGAAAAGGGGTGTACCCCGACCTCTTCATACTTTCATCTATCATTAACATGCTCGATAAACTTGTGGAATCATGGACTTTACCCAATCAAGAGATTGAGCTTAAGATTCAATCAAATAAAAATATTGCACATATTTTGTGCGAGGAAGACTTGAAATATCAATATTATAAACTCCAATTTATTGTTGATGAAGATAGTCATAGAACATAGTTTAATATGGTTGCGGCTGGTCGGCATAGGGAGAATTACATAAAATGCTTTTGTGCAAATTTTATGTAGATAAGTACAATCGGGTTTTCCACAATGTGCAAACCTAAAATTGCACACAATTGTTTTTTATAATACATAGTATAATTATTTAATTACACATGATAAGAGCTTAAATTTACACACAACTTTTTGCGCAATTAAATGTGAAAATGGCTAGTTGAACATTCTGATGCCTAAAATATTAGTTGGTATTACAACTTTGAGTTTAAAAATGTGTAATCAGGAAACTATATGTTGTGAAACGTAAAATAAAATACAGTATCATGAATCTTGTTGTTCACATCAAATGGTTCTTCACATCGAATTAAAATGTTGGTTTCAGATTCGCCTGAGAGGTTGCAAAAAAGTTAAATAATTTGTTCAGCATTGTAATTTTCCGTGAGACATTATATTAACAGACAATATTTGTGAAAATTTGCATTTTAGATATATTTAATTAATTAATTAATTTTAGGTGCAGGCATAGTTATTTGTGTTTGCTTTTTGTATATTCTTTGTATTTTGTGCAAACTTAGTTATTATTTAATTGTTATACGGAGTATTATTTTGGTTCACTAGCTCCACCCTTTTATATATTTATATTCTATTCAATGCTCAATTTCGTGAGTTGTTTAATGCATATCTATGAAACTGTCAAATCCATCTCAAAGAGTGGCTAAATCTAATATTTTAACTCGCAATTGCAATTTTAGGTACTTACAAGCACATATAATTATTTTAATATATTAAAATATGCATGCGCTAGCTGCTCACTCTGAAGCGTAAACTTACACATGTTTTTTTTTGTGTAACATAGATGTAGAGATGTGCTATTGGGGCATGTAGTCTCCAAACATTGAATGACATGAAATGTTTTTGTGCAATTTTTATGTGAATACGGCTATGTAGAATATGCGAGCCTTAAATTACAAATAATTGTTTTGTAAAATCTTGTGATTAGAAATCTAGTTGAACATTTAATGCTAAAATTCTAGTTGAACATTTTAATGCCTAAAATTTCTCATTTGTTAATACCACTTAAAATTTAGAAATGTGTAATTAGGTAGTTGCAGATTCTAAAACATAAAATAAAATAGATTTTAGGTGTCCATCTCTCTCCCATCCCCCCCACACCCCCTCCCTCGAAAACTACCTCCTGGATGGAGACCTAACCACTCACATCATTTAATATATTTCCTATATAAAGTCACCTTTCCACCATAATGCAAAACTAACACAAATATAGTTGATTGATAAATGTAAACCACAAATGGAGGCGTAGCTCCATGGAGCCCTTTATTTTGCAAAATTCAAAACTTTCAAAAAATCTAAAACCATTTTTGGATGTATACAATGATGCATTCTATCAACTCGTATAAAATGATGCACTCAAAATAATTTATATCTGAGCTACACAGAAATGACAAAATGCGACAGATCTTGGAGAGTTGAAATTTTTCATTGTTCACTACTTTCAAATGTCACATTTATCGTTTTTCCGCATTCCAAAATACAAAGTATTTCTAATTTAGGTTTTCCACCTTGCGAGACGGTCTGGAACCATAAAGCGACCTGGAGGGGCCGTAAGACAAGGTCGCGTGCAAGTCGTTCCCGGAGAGAGCTCCGCTCCTCGTTCTACGTCTCGAAGCTTTTCTCTAGTGCACGCACCTGCTCCTCGCTCAGTCATCCTTTCTTCTCTCCAAGTCACGCCATCTGCGAGATCAGATCAGTGGACGGTCAAGACTGCCAAGTCACGCCATAGGTATAAATACGAGCATGGTTTCGTAAAAATTGCAACACCACGTGTAACCCTCAGAATGATTTTGGACCAATTTGCACCGGATGACAAGTTCATGGACCAATTCACTCCAACTTACAACTTGTTGTATGAGTTTGCACATGATAGACAACTTTATGTATGTCCAGTGTTATTAGCTAAAAAATCAGTTTTTGAAACTTCAATATATGTTTTTCTAATTTAAAAAATAAATTACTCCCTAGAGAAAAAATTTAGAATTATGAAGGCACCATCGGACCTCATTGATGGATATTAAAGTGACTCGCCATGTTAGAAATAGAATAGTTATATATATGTTTCTTTCGCATTTGAATAATAAAACGATTTAACCAAGAAAATACTATTAGGAACAAGTTGTCTAGTATGAATGTCTACATAATAAAATATAAATCAGTTATCACTAGTGTGTAGTCATAAATATTAAAGATAGTTGTATCTAATGGAATTAGGAGTGTTTGTTAAAGTAAAAAATATAAGTTGGAGCTACTAATGATTTTTTCAGCACCATTACGAATTGGGTGATATGTTTATGAAATATATTTTAAACAATTATGATACAATATCCAGACCTAATTTCATCACATTTCTCAACAATCGTCCTCGCTTTATTGTTACTCTTTTTTGTTTCACTTGTACTTAAATAAACCTTGAACCCATGTTTTACTATAATTTTACCACTTAATTATGTTCAAAATTTGTTTTCTTGCTTAGTAAAAAAGAACTATCAATTAAATATGACATAATGAAAGCCTATGGACATTACAACTATGTAACACTTGAAATAGTCAATAACAACAATTTTCATGTATCGGAAAGCACTAGTCATATGTGGAAGCCTAAGAATGAGGCTTAGATGTACTAGGTTGAAGGGATGCCCAAACCAGGAAATAGATCTCTTGACGATCTATTTCACTTATTGCACCAACCACCAGAGGGTTTGTGTCTTGCAGCTGTTGTAGTGAAGATCAAGATTGGTTCGATGAATATATAAAATGCATAACATGCATGGGGTTGATTTGAACTATTTTAGTAGTTCAATTGATCTCACTTACATGTTTCTAATAAAGTTCATCGTTTTGGGGGACCATGTTTTTTGGTAAGAATGTTTTTGGTCTCATTGTCTGATTTGATCATGCTTTTGCTACGAGTTTTCCCTGTTTTTAGGTAGGTTTTGCTAAATATATGTGGCATGTGATTTTTTTTAATCCAAGTGTACACTATGAGCCTTTCCATGTCTCCACATTAAGATTCACGGATGTATGGGGTGAACTAAAGTTAGATCAATCGGCTAACTAGCATGAGTAGCATCATTGCTTATAGAAATAGAAATAAGAAAAAAAATTGGTTGACTGAGTCACTATGATGTAAACAGGCTCAATTTTTTATTGTCCAAATAATGCATAGAAACCGAACCGTGTGGTAGACTGGTAGCAACACTGATACCAAATGAATTTGATATTAATTTGATTGAAGGAAATTTTGAATGCACGAATTCACAACATTGTTACATGAAGAATAATTGGTAGCAACGCTCTCGATCGCTGACATAGGAAAAATGCTCAACAACACGTAGAAGGTCGTGGAGTGTGGGACAGTGGGAGTCTAGAGCACGAGCACGGCCACAGCGAGCGCAGTGACCACGGCCGCCGCCTCCCCGAAGTGCGCTAGCAGCTTGCCGGCGGGGCTGGAAGGCGGCGGAGCCAAGGGACCCTGGGGAGCCAGGGCGGCGGTGTCGAGGACGGTGATCTTGAGCTTCATGTTATATTTTTTGCAGTGCTCACCGACGCCGCAGAGGAACCACCTGCGTCCGGCCTTGTCGAGCGTGACCCGGTCCTCGCCGGAGCTCATCACGTTGGCGGCCGCCGCCTTGTTGCACGCCAGGAAGTCCGGCCCGCCCACCTCAAGCACATTGTGGCTCGCGCTCCCGTACTTGAACACTGCGAAATGGTTAAAACGAGAAGGGCAAGCAAAATTCAGTTTTCTTGGCTTGGCGATCGAGGTTATATATACATGTGCGTACGTGTCTGGATTCATGCATGGTGTTATCTAATCACCTATGGTGTCGCCGACCACGAATTGCTTGGTCTCGGCCCACGTGGCGTAGTCGAAGTTGAGGTACCCAGCCACTGTCGTCGCCCACGATGTGCTCCGTGGCGACGGCGAGCCCCGGGAGGAAGGCGACGGCGGCGAGGGCAGCCGCGGTGGCGAAGACGAGCATTTGTTTGGAAGCCATCGCCGACGCTGAGTAAGCAGAGCAGATTTAGCTAGCTAGATCTCCTTGCTTGCTAAAGAGGAGGGCTCTGTGACTGTAATCGCTGTCTAGATGCGGGTAGTAGCTTGTGTGTTATGCTTCTCGGCTATGGCATTACACCTATATATAGGGGCCGAGAGAGCTAGCTCAGGCCTCGGTGTGGTACTTGGTCATGTCTCGTCTCCAACAGAAGCATGCGGCTGGCCGGCGCCGGCAGGAGGAGTTGAATGCGTCTGTATGGCGCCAAATGTGGCGTATTTGTATTGTCTTGGTGCCATCGGAACAGAAGGATGTGCCCAACAACTTTTTGTTTTCTTTTCGAAACAGTCACAATCCAATTGCGCTCTTTGTGTATGTGTGAGACGTGGTCATGATTTGACACATCTTTTGCTTGATAGTAGTAGTCAGTGCAGTACTTGGGCCGGCTGGGGTCGTCGCCGTCGATGTTATGTTCCTCCCCGTGGCAGCAGAACAACATCCTAGAGGCCGATCAGAGCAGCCAAAAGACTAGATGTACTAGTAGTAGTTGCCTGGCCATTGTTTGGAAGGTATGCTAGCTAGTGGAAGAAGAAATGCCCAATAATTGCACCCAACAAGAGCAGGATGATGCCTCACCGGTTCACCAATTATTGGGAACCGACGGTAGCAAGAGGAGGATGAGATTGTGAGAGTAATTATAGTAGTTCGCGTTATCCTATTTCAAGATGGACGAGGACACGGTGAGAGTTCGCAGCTTCGCACTACCCTTGATTCGCATGATGAATTTCATCAGAACTTCGTAGGAAATTCACGAGAACTTTTTAGGAATTCCATCTGCAGTTCTGTGTTGTCGGGGAAGGAATGAATCGTGCGCGCGTGTCGTCGCTGTCAAGCAAAGCGCACCGGCAGGCCCGCTTCAAGTGATCCGCCCCACCCACCCCCAAGGAAAAGCCCACTAGTTCTTCCTCCTCCCCACTAGACCTTCCTCCCTCCCTCCCCGCGACGCCACGCGACCCGGCGGAGGAGGATGTGCGAGGGGAGGCGGCTGGGGGACGCGGCCCGGCCGGCGTGGGCGGTGGCGGCGGACCTGCGGCGGAGGGAGGCCGCGGCGGACGCGCGGCTGGCGGCGGCGCGGGCGCGGCTCGCCGAGGCGCTCGCGGAGCTGGAGCGGGCGCGGGCGCGCGCCGCCGAGCTGCAGCGCCGCCTCGAGGAGACCTACGGAAAGCGCCGCCGGCTCAAGCGGGTGGCGGCCGCGGCGCGCGACCGGATCCACGAGACCCGCGCCCGCATCCAGGAGCACGAGCAGGAAGAGCAGCTCCCCGCAGAATCCGATCCCACCTCCTAGGCAGGCAGGTTGGTAGCCTTCTCCGATGATCCGATCGATTAGCCTTCTCCAAGTCTTCGGGATTAAGCCCTGCTGATCAGACCGAACGATCCAACAGTAACTATCATTGACAGCATCCATCCTCTTCTTGATTCGTCGTCTGCAGGGGCAGAGTGCAGCTGGATGATGCCGCAGGATGATCAGCTAGATGCTACACGCCTACTTTGCCTTTTTTATTTTTTTTCTAGGCTTTGTAATATACAGACGGATGTTCCACGGAACATCAACAACTTGTCGTTCGCTTACAGTGACTGAAATCTTCAGTGTGCCTATTCCATGAAAAAGAACGGAGAACCTTCAGTGGCCATTGCCCCCCATATACTTGTGACAGTATTCAGATTCCGTTACTGTCGTCAAAGTTCAGTTGGTCACAGTAATAGCAACTCTGCGAGATGCCTGAATTTTGCAAGCGAAACTATCCGACGGATCAGACGATAACCGGCTGGTGTAATATCCTTCTCTCAGACTGCCTTTGCAGACCGACTACACATCGAACGATAGGCTAGACAAGATACTGTTGCATTGGCAAAACTGCCATGTTAGAGCAGCTCATCAACCGTAGATCAAACTTTATCCTTGCACACGAGAAAACATGCTGCTAAACATAGCATTACGCAACGACTGTGAGAAAAATAGGGTACATTTTCATAAGCCTGGATTCTTACAAGAGTTCCACACAAAAATACAGTCCTGGTATCGGAAGGTCAACTCTACAGAGCTCTTGTATGTACGGTTCTGAGGATTCACAAAAATCAAGTCCGTCATATGGTCTATACTACAACGAATTCCACTTGAATAGCTTGTAAGGAGGAGCAACCGAAGTACTCGCTTGAACAGGCAGATACGGGATACAAGCCATCGAAGCATCTCTTGATCCAGAATCGACCTTAACTGTGTCCTTTCCCGTTGTCGTTATAACGCGGGCCAGCTTGCTTTGTTCAGTGGAATCACCATATCTTGTTCTTGGCCCAGAACAATATTATTACAACCCCAATCACAATGGCAACGGGAGCATACTTCCGAATGAAGGCCTGAAACCCGAAAGAAGAACGATTCACATAAAAGTAAAGCACCAAAAGATGCAATTGAAAAAGACAAACATCGTGATAAAAATTGGGGACTAGGGAGTATATATACAAATGTGGATATCAAGGCTAATACTTAGACACTTCCCTCAAAGCATATTTGCCTAAGGTAAAACCCCAGTTAAATGTCTCAAGGACAATAGTCTTGATAGACGCAGCCAGTACAAATGTTTGCCCTCCTCTTAAGTTCAATAAACTTTTACCACAGGTGATACGAATTGAGAAATGCCATTTTGCGAGTCACAGGGTAAATAGCTGTGCCATTTGGCGAGTCACAGGGTAAATAGCTGTGAACTGTAGACCTAACAATAAGAGATGTGTTGGAAGCAAATGAACTAAGCTATTCAAATTTTGAAGAGGTATTTCCGTCCGTGGAACATGATACTTCTATGCGACTTTAAGGGCAAAACTCAAGATATTCAATAAATACTGACAAACCTTAAACATGTATGATATCACTTCACTAACTAACAAGGAGAAATGCTTAAATTCATTTCAACTACCAAATGTATGTGTTAAAACAGCATATGAATTGTGCACAAGGATTACCTGGCGATTGAGATCCTTCGCCTTATCAGCATAGATTCTTGTGTCAGATGTCAACCGACTTGACATTTCACTAACCTCTGCAAAAACAGAAGTACAGAATAGTAAACAGTTATTTGTCAATACAGTCAAACCTATGCAAAGAAAAGGGAGAGAGTGGAAGCGTATTGTAAACATGCAAAAAAACACCGAGTCCACAAAAGTAGAAGTAAAGCTGAGAAAGTAATATAATGTGAAGCTTTGGAGGGCAAGTATAGTAAATAAAGTCTTATTGAAAGGAGAAGTCCTTGATGTTAATGCTAAATCTGATGGTATTAATACATGATACAAACACCTACCAGTTTCTCATGCCAGGAATGTAAATGAAGCAGTAGAAGCAAGAGAGATTTCAGACTTACGATCTAGCTTTTCACCGACACCAAGAACTTCTTGAACATTGCGAGTCATGATTTGATGCACCTCATAGAGCTCATCGTTCAGTTTTGCAATGTTCCTTTGGGTTCTGGTATCCAAATACAGTTTCTTTGTCTTCTGTATGTATGTATCTAAACAGAGAGAAATATGCATTATCAACCAATAGAACTCAAGAGGGTGAATTAAGGCAATGCTAGCAAGTAAAGTAGAGTAGATATTAAAAAGACATACCAAACTTAATAAAGGCGTAAGGCCTTGCAGCAGTTTCAATTTGACTCCCATTGACTCTCTCGAATTCATTTTTCAGATCTTCTAAGTACTGGAATGCGAGTTTCTTTGGATAAGAACGGTCACACATTGTTAGGTAACATACTCGGCCTTCAATGATATAACTGCATATCTGAATTAAGGTGGAACAAGAAAATACCACAATAAATGTAAAAAAAATCAACACATGCTACTAAAATACATACAATGACGTATGTAACTGGGTGCAGGGAATTTTCATAAAAGTGAAAACATATGATGGGAAAAACATATCAGAAAATCCTATAATAAACAATAGCAAGGGTAAATGACCTTGCATACAAATATGAATTTCAGTATTACTAGTAACCAGAAATATTGATATAAATGTAATGACTAGCTAAAGCATGCAGTGCCTAGTGTCTACTAATCTGAATATAGAATAACTTCATTGCATATTCAGATATAATACCTAGGATCAAGCATCAAAAGATCAAATGGATATGGTGAATCAGGATTGCATAAATAAATATCTTTCTGAACTTAAAATAGACCACGAGTAACATAGGATACTGGAAAAAGTATGAGCCGGTCTCAATGGACATCCGTGAGGCTTCATGTTGTCCCTTTGACAAGTTCTTAAAAAGAAGTTTAGCTTGCTGCTTGTAGAAGTCAGAATCCTTCTGATCCCGCCCGTCATCCAGCCCTTCTGCCAGCGGAAGGCCATCAGTGACGCGCGCTATCATTGTCAGCTTCACCATTTTGCGAAGAACGCTAGAAACCACTACAGACTATATACTTGATACCAATAGAGACACCTGCAAGTCAGAGCAGGGAATGAGTGCTTCAGGAGTAGTCCAGCTTCAACTTCTGTCGTTGATACATTAAGCACAGGACATATCAAATTTCCTAGTCAACTGAAAAACTAGGTGTATCCAACAATCAAGTAATCCATGTCATTTTACAGAATCAGATATGCTACACTCCTGGCGGTACAACTTGTTCATTGCACAAATCCATACAAGTAATCACAGCCTAGGTGCTTATTCAACGGTAGGTAAAAATAACATCGACTATAATGCACATACGAGAAATAAAAATATACCATGATTTAAACCTACACGATTATAGCTGAAAACCCGTAAGTACAATCCATTTTGCCCTAGGAACATCCAGAAATGAATTAGACATGCTAAATTACTCACTTGCTAAATAGCGCATCTTCACTAGTCTAAAGACTGCAGTCTTAGGTCAACATTATTAGAGAAGAACCTTACAGAGAAAATAACCATGCATATATCCCTTCCAGTCCACTTAGGCACACTTCTTTTCGGCTTCTAGAAGGGCTTCTCCGAGAAGCTCCCCTCCCCCAGCTTCTCCCAGAAGCCCGACTCACAGTGATGAACATGAGCTGATCGCATGGACGGATCATATGATGAACTAGTCCATGCGTCAATGATCCACAATCCCCATGCATAAATGCACAATCCACAAGCGACCAATCTGCTCAATATACTAACATAATGAAGGTAGGATTTCTCTCAAATTGCTGATGACTAGCCTACACGATACAGTACTTTCATGCATGACTCTACCTCATAAGAACAATAAAAAGCATCCATTCCCCATGGCACCCACCCTAGCAAAGGGGAAAAAATTCTAGACTATAATCCACCAGCTGTCAGAACTCGAGGATAGCTAACACATCTAACCAGTTACATAACATGCACAATTCAAATCACTCCTAGCAAGACCAGAACCTGCGATGAAACTAGTTAAGAACTGAGGCACCAAACAGGCAAATGAACGCTATCTGGAAAACAGCATGATCCGCAATTAATGGCAAGGCAGGTGTCACACAGCCCGATCCACCAGTCCCGGTCTCATCGCCAACCAACCAAACTTCGCAGTTCAAAATTACACAGATCGAGCCCCCAATTCGGGAGGGGAGAAGACACGCGATCGCGTCAGATCTACCGGATCTGGACGAGCTGGGGGCCAGCACGAGACAGCTGGAGCAGGAGTAGATCGAGAGAAGGGGGAAGTGGCGTACGGTGGGAAGAGGCGCGGCAGAAGCTGATGCGATGCGGCGGCCGTATACGGATTCCGGAGGAAGCAGATCGCCGGGTCGCCGGAGAGAAGCGCAAGTTTGGCGGGCACGTGCTGCTGCGCGTGTCGGTTGGGAGGTTAACCGGGACGGAGGAAGAGAAGATGAACTCTGAAGTCTGAACCAGTTGGCACGCGTCTTCAACTGCGCACGAGCAGATGGGCTCGCGGGGAAGGTTCGGCGGCCTAACTCGACAGCCAGGGGTCACATCATTATAAGCCCAATAAACATGAAGCCCAATACATAACGAAAAAATTCGATAGTTCGATAAAAATAGGCGAATGGGAACAAAAGTCCAAAGGGAGCTCGGCCCTCCATGGAGCCCAACTTTTTTGAAAAATTAAAATATTCGTTCAAAAGTTTTCAAAATATATGAACAAAAGTGCTAAACATAGATAATATCGAACTTACAAGTGTGTAAAAAATCAATACAAAGCTACACAAAAGTGACAAACCTCATAGAATTTCAAATTTTAAAAATGTGCAATGTTCACCACTCAAGATCCACATTTTTTATTTTTGCTCAGCCTATAATATAATAATTTCGTATTGGTTTGCCACACCAGTAAAGTTCATCATTATCTACATCAAGGGTTTTTTCTGATATTTTAAAACTTACAAATGCCATTTTTAAATTTTTGAAAAAAGGTTTTCATGGAGCCCCAACTCGAAAAACAACGCGGGGCTCTCCCATAGCTGCTGCACTTTTCAAGTATTTTCTTAAAATACCACCATTTTTCCTTATTTTGACAAGAAGTTACAAAAAGTATGAACTTCCAAATGGCTTGGCAAAATGAGCTTAATAAATCCCAGTTACTCAGTACAATAGTTTGAATTACTAGATATTTCTACAAAAATATTTTTATTTTTTTCTAGAAAACACAAAAGCCCTGCGTCCCTGATGTATCGATAGAAAGAGAGTTATTTACAAGACCCTAGAGGCCACACCCAGCATTACAACTCAAGTACGATCCAGCTCGGGTAGCAAAAATGGAGAGAAACAACGGAGTTGTTTCGTGCCACCTAACTCATGGGAGATCTTAGTTATAACAGAAACATTCTTGGGTTGTAGTTTTTGTGGAACCCTGAACTCAATAGTTGTGGTTTTGTGAAATTTGTTTCTTAGATTTTTGGTTCTGGATGAAAACGATGCGCCCCCACAATTTTGATCCAGATCGAGGTCGTGATTTATTTTTTATTTTTCTTGAAACCGTCGAGGTCATGATTTCATCATCATCATGAAGACGAGGTTAGAATCTGTGGTGCTCCTTTTCCACTGGGCAATCATGCATCACCTGTCGTCGTATGTAGTTTCACGTTGGTCCTGCACCAATGTACGTCCGACAATTGCTAGCATGGTCCTAGGCTTCTGGCCTCTCCCGGACCAGCTAGCCTTTACGTCCAAAAATTAGTCCAAATACTTACAAGTGAGAGCTTTGACACTGACTTCACCATGGGAGAACTGTGAAGTGTGAAGCGCCCTGAAGTATTCTGTCGTATTCCCTCTCCATTTGCTCTCCTCCTGCACGTCAGCCTCGAAAGGGCTTCGTTAACATTTTCTCTCGCCACCGTGATAGCCGTTCACTTTCACCGTGGTGGTCGCCGGCCGGCATTGAATGGACGACGCAGGAGCCGATCCGATCTGGAACGATGATACGGCCGACGACGAGAGCGTACCGCGCGTATAGTGTACCGTACGCACGCGCTCTGTGCGCCCGCGTGGCCGGCACTAAATTCTCCCGGTACTACGGCGGTTGCGCTCGTACGCGCGCGTGGGCACGACGTTGCCCGGCGGGCCGGCGGCGAGGTCTCGGCATCTATTTACTCCGGGTTCCTGAAACGCATGAGGACCGTTGCGCGCGGTTCCTTGGATGCCAAGGGAAAAATGTCGCGGTGTCTGTCTCGGCGCGAGTAATGGCAGGGGAAACCGCCAGCTACCAACGCTGGGAGGGACGAACCCAGGAGGGAGAAGACGCCGGCCGGCCGGCCGCCGTTGAGTTAACTGCTGGATCCATCGCGTACGCGCTACGTCTCTGTCGACAAGACACTGATCACCGCTGACAAGCGTACCATTTCTATAGACACACTGGCTCGATTTAATTCATGTTACAAACTTTTTTTTTTTTGTTAATCTGGTTCCTTACCAACTACAGTACACTAGTAGGAAAAGACTTATAGGTAGGAAGAGCTGCCATGGCGCACTGCCTACGTGGTGCGCCACGGCTAAGTATGCGCGGCGCACCGTCTGGGGCTGCGTCACTGACTCCAACTTAGCCGTGGCGCAGGTTTGTAAGACCTGCGCCACGGCTAAGATGGGCCCTGACCGGCCGGCCTGCGCGTACTTAGGCGTGGCGCAGAACAATTATGTGCGCCACGGGTAGCCCCGTAGCCGTGGCGCATCGTAGAAGCCTGCGCCACGGCTAAGTGTGGGACCGGGTGCACATTTGTGGCGCCAATTTTACCCCATTTAGCCGTGGCGCACGGGGGCACAGTGCGCCACGGGTAAGCGTGGGTCCCACCTGCACCATTTCTGGCGCGAATTTTACCCCACTTAGCCGTGGCGCAGGGCATTACCGTGCGCCACGGCTAAGGAATAGTGGTGGCGCAGCCACACTACGTGCGCCACGGCTAAGCCTGGCTGCACTTTAACTTTTTGGCTGCACCACCTCTTTTCCTCTCCTCTTCCTCCTCCCCACCTCTCCATTCCAGATCTGCACGCCCCTTCCTCTCCCCACCTCATTTTCTTCTCTCTCTTCACATATTTTGCCACATAAATCTACTTATTTTCTTCATGTATATGTGAGGAAACATCTCCCACACCTCGTGCTCGATCTTCCTCCTCCAGGCGCTCTCTCTTTCGACGTCTTCGTTGGAAGGTGAGTGTATGTGATGGATGAGAAGGCTTTGATGTGTGTGGTTCTATGTGATGGATGAGAAGGGTTTGTTTGTGGTTGTTGTATGCATGTGTGATGGATGAATTGGTTGCATTGTGTGATGGATGAGGATGTGTGTTGCGTTTGTTTGCATATGTGTATGCCATGATCGAAATGATTAGTTGTCGATGTTTTCGTCGAAATGTAGATTCATTTCCATTTCGGCGAATTTTTCGGCACTCCTAAGGCCAAAAATTAGCAAAGGTCATGCCAAATTTTTCCGTGAAATATTTTGTTTCTAATATAATTCCTTTGTTCTATGTGTAGAGAGGGGGGCGACAATGGTCATCATGATGAGCGAAAGTATTGTTGCTAGATATTTGAAATATGCGACGACGGTGATGGTTAAAAACAACGACACCGGGATAAAGTGTCCGTGTCGAACATGCAAACTCGGCACCGTGCTCGATCCCTTTTCCGGTACATTGCAGGAGCATCTGCTCAGAAAAGGTTTTATGGATGACTTCACTTACGAGGATGATGATGAAGAGGACGTCCATGGAGGCGCGGCGGGAAATGATCAGGAAGACGAAGAGGCGCCTCCCGATTATGATGACGTAGAATACATCGGGCATGATGATAATGAAGAGGAAGCCGCCGTAGATGATGGAGAAGACGTTGAGCTGACGATGCTAACTTCAGTCGTGCGGGACCCTCATGTTCAAGAATTGCTACTCAGAAAGTCGAGCAACGCTGCTAGGGAGAAGGCTAAGCTGACGCAACTGGAGATAGACTCGAATACTCCGTTGTATGCGGGATGCGGGCCCGAGGATACCCGCTTGAAAGTAACACTACAGGCTCTGCAGATGAAGGCAAAACACAGATGGACAGACGCAAGCTTCGACGAGAACTTGAAATTTTGGCACGATCGTCTTCCCGAGGGGAACACTTGTCCTAGCAGTATCGAAGAGGCAAAAAAAATCGTGTGCCCTTTTGATTTACCGCACAACAAGTACCACATCTGCATCAATGATTGCTTCATTTATCGGGAAAATGACGAGAAGAAGACCGCATGTCCAGTGTGCGGCGCTGCTCGATACAAGAAAGGGAAGAAGAAAGCTCCTCGAAAAGTGGTATGGTACCTTCCGATCATTCCTCGTCTGCAGCGGCTTTTCACAGACCCTAAGGAAGCAAAGCTAATGCGCTGGCACTCAAAAAGGAATAAGCCGGAAAATGATGACGAAAACGAAGAGGCGGATAAGATGCTGAGACACCCTTCAGATGCTAAGCAGTGGGAAGCGTTAGACTTTGAATACCCAACTTTTGGGAACGATCCAAGAAACGTCAGGTTGGGCATGAGCACCGATGGGCTCAATCCGTTTGGCAACCAGAGCAGCACACATAGCACGTGGCCCGTGTTTGTATGGATATACAAACTACCCCCATGGTTGTGCATGAAGAGGAAGTACATTCACATGAGCATGCTAATCCAAGGGCCGAAACAACCAGGAAACGACATCAATCTGTATCTGCAGCTCTTGAGAGATGAGCTACACAAGATATGGAATGTAGGGGTCAGCACATGGGACGCCGTCGCGGAAGATTACTTCCCTATAAGAGCCGCGTTGATCACGACGGTGCAAGACTATCTCGGCTACGGATATATCGCAGGCCAGGTGGTCCATGGACACAGTGCATGCGTTAGGTGCATGGACGATACAACATATATGCAGCTAGAGAAAGATACCGGGTCTTCAAAAACAGTGTTCACGGGACATCGAAGGTGGCTTCGCAAGGACGACCCGTGGAGAAACCGCAAAGAGTTGTTCGATGGTACCGTTGAGATCCGAAGAGCCCCACGTAAGAGGAGCGGCGAAGAAATCGACATGCTGTTGACAAGCTGGGATGAGTGCCCTCCGCCGGGGAAGAAGCAAAAGGCTCCGCCACCACTTTTGAAGGTATGGAAAACAAGGTCTGTTTTCTGGGACTTGCCATATTGGAAGATCCTCGAAACACCTCATAGCCTTGATGTCATGCATATCACGAAGAACGTATGCGAGAGTCTGCTTGGCACCCTTCTCAACATGCCTGAGAGGACTAAAGATGGGCCGAAAGCAAGAAGCGACCTGAGATCATTGGGTATCAGGAAAGATCTCCACGGAGGACGCCCTGACGATGATAATGATCTGTCCGAGGAGGAGGAGATGGAAGGTCGTCGGAAGGGCAAAAAGGCGAAACAGAATGACTATTACTGCCCTCCTTCGTGCTTCACTCTAAGCCAGAAGGAGATCAAACAGTTTATCAAGTGCCTTCTCGGAGTGAAATTTCCTTCCGGTTACGCGGGAAAGATAAGCAGATATCTGGACGCAGTAAAATAAAAGTTCAGCGGGATGAAGTCTCATGACTGTCACGTGCTGATGACACAGATACTTCCGGTTGCACTCCGAGGGATAATGGACCCACATGTCCGTCAAACGCTATTTGGCCTATGCAACTTTTTCGACGTCATCTCTCGAAAGTCGATCAGCATGAAGAAAGTCGTAAGGCTACAGGAAGAGATCATTGTGATACTAAATGAGCTTGAGATTTACTTCCCTCCTGCATTCTTCGACGTTATGGTGCATTTGCTGATCCATGTTGTCGATGATATCATACAGCTCGGGCCGATGTTCCTGCACAGCATGATGCCGTTCGAAAGAATGAATGGTGTCATCAAAGGATACGTTCGTAACAGGGCCAGTCCAGATGGAAGCATCGTCCAGGGCTATCTCACCGAAGAGTGCATCTCTTTCTGCACGAATTTTCTAGATGTCGAGAACCCTGTTGGTCTGCCCGAAAACAAGCACCTTGGCAGGCTCGATGGAGCAGGTCACAAAACAGGCAGGAGGGAACTGCATGTGGACGACTCTGGCCGACGCACCGACTTTGTCAATGCAAACTTTGTAGCGCTACAACACATACAAGTGGTCGATCCTTGGTTGGAAAAGCACAAAAGCTTCATTGAGAAGAAGTACAGTGACAATGGCCAGCATCGAACGGACGTCGAAATAATCAAAGAGCACAACGCCACTTTCACGCGTTGGTTCAAGCGCCACCTTCTAGATAATCCTCCGTCAACAGATTCTGCGGAAGGACAACTCATATTCCTCTTGTCACAGGGCCCCGCGCCCAACCTGATGACATATCAAGCATACGATATCAACGGTTACACGTTCTACACGGAGCAAAAAGACAAGAATAGCGAATATCAGAACTCAGGGGTAACGATGGAATCCTTCACCGGTGACGTCAAAGAAAGGTACTACGGAAGGATCGAGGAGATGTGGGAGCTGGACTACTCTGGAGACAAGGTGCCGATGTTCCGTGTCAGATGGGCTAAGAGTGTCAGTCCAAAAAAAGAAGACGGATATTTCACCACCATGTCTATACCTGAACCCTCCAAGTCTGCTGCTACCGCGAGCGTCATAGCGAAAACTGAACCATGGGTACTGGCCAGCCAAGTTGACCAATGCTTCTTCATAACCGACCCGACAATGCCTAGCCGTGTTGTCGTGAGAAGAGGAAAAAGGAGCATCATCGGAATGGATGGAGTCGCCAACGAGGAAGATTTCGACCAGTACGGCGACCCGAAGATGGAAGATGATGACGATGATGAAGAAACATACACCACAAGAAGAAGCAGGACAACACTACCCAAGTCAGGTGGTCTTCCGTTCGCAAGAAGAAGTCGAGATGTCCCGGGGCTAAATTATTCGACCGCCACCAAGAAGGGAAAGAAGATTGTGAAACGCTAGCTATAGCTGGTGTGGGAATTTGTAATCCTAATATCATCGGAATTTGTACCCTAGAATTTTTATAATCGTAATATCATCGGAATATTAGATATCCTAATATTAAGTATTTTTAATATTTGAAATGTGTCTGGAAATTAAATTGAAATGTGATATGTAATACTAATATTTAAATGTGTGTCTTAAATGAAATGCAATGAAAAATGAAAATGCAATGATAAAAAATATTATAAATGAAATGCAATGAGAAGAAAAATTATAAATGAAATGCAATGAGAAGAAATATTATAAATGTGATGTGTAATACTAATTAATATTTAGGAGTATAAATGAAATTATGAATGAAATGCAATGAGAAGAAATATTATAAATTAAATGAAATGCAATTGTAATAAGTATTGGATGAAATGCAGAAAAATATATAAAAAAACTAGTTAGCCGTGGCGCAGGGAAGCCGTCCTGCGCCACGCATAACTTACCCATGCCGCACCCATATTTCCCTGCGCCACGGCTATTCTACTTACCCGTGCCGCAGGGATGCTATCGTGCGCCACGGGTAAGTTGACCTAGATCTAAAAATCGCGCGCGCGAACCGTTCCCCACTACACTCGACTCTCTCTGCACCGGTCGTTCCCCTCCTCTCCGTCTTCATTGCCGTCGATCGCCGCCGCATCGAGCCTACTCCTCGGCCGTGCCCGAGCCGTGGCTGCCGCCGCCTCCCCTCCCTGACGCCCTCCTCCTCGGCCGTGCCCGAGCCGCGGCCGCCGCCGCCTCCCCTCCCGGCCGCTGCCTCCTCCTCGTTCGTGCCTGAGCCGCCGCCGCCTCCCCTCCCGGCCGCTTCCTCCTCCTCTCCCGTGCCCCCTCCAGAGCAGCCTGTAATACCCCAGCATTTAACAACCAACGAAGGGTAGAAGTATGATTTTGTGCATCTGCATGCATGCATCTGAAAATACGAATAAATTTTTCGCAAAATAAAACCCTGGAGGGATTGGAGATCATTCACCTTCATGAATAGAGTTTAGCTCATCTGAGGTGAATGTGATAAATTCTGACATGACCTCCAGGCATTTTTACTGGTTGCGGGAAATCAGATCCAAATTGGAATATACAAATGATATTGAATTGGAGAACTTATTTAGATGAATAACAAAATTATACATGCTTATATAAATAAGAAAATAACTCATAAGTAAATTACCAACTCAACACCTATCACAACTCAAAGAGTTATTAAAACAAAGTAAATAATTTAATTGGTTGAGTACATTAAAACTTTGTCTTTACTTTGCTCAAACATAAAAGCTAATACAAATGCTTAAGTAATTCTATATTACATCAAACTTGATCTTCTTATTTGATCTTAGCTTCTTATCTTCAAATCTTTCCAAAGACATTCCTGCAAGACAAATCAAATAAGAAAGAAACTTGGGATGAGATTCAAAGGCTTTGTGTGTTATATAGAAGTAGTTTGGTAACAAGATCAGCTACCTTGTTAACAGATTTCTTTTGTATACCTAAAAGTAATTGAATGTCAAATAAAATAAATAAGGTTCAAAACAAAGTTCCTTGTGATCAAAATGTTTGCCCTCACCATAAGGGTGAGGCAACTTAATTATGGAACTTAACTAATGGATATTAGGAACTTGCCCTAATATCCAAGTATTGACTAGAGGGATCAACATTACTTCAAAGGCGACAAGGGATTATGGATCAGACTTGGATCAGCTGAATCATCTGGAGTCAAGCAGTCAACAAGGATGAGGAGCAGCATTTGATCAATACAAGAGAAAGGAACCAGAGGCAACACTGATCTTTTTACCAAGAAGGCAAAGTATCAACCTACTAATATAGTCAAGTGCCTATATAAGAAAGCTACATAAAAATATTTCTCCAATGGAATCAAATCCCAAGGGAGAAGATAGCCCAATGATAAAGACCACAAATTTGAATCTTGCAAAGCTACTTGAGCATCACCACTCAAATAATTCAGAACTGCATAAGATGCAAGCCACAAGCCATCTAATAACAAAAGCCACTGGGTATTCCCAAGCAAAATATCTTGCTCAACTTTAACTCAAATAATGCCCTTGCTTAAGAACTTGGTTATATATAAAATAAAAGGTGAACAAATTTAAATAACTAAAACATCTCCCTATTTTTAAAATGTGACAAAGGTGTTTCAAACATTCAAGATAAAAATATGTGGAGCTTCTCTATAATATTAGGAGCATCCATGAATTTTTCTATGATTTTTAGACTTGTCCAAAGCCTTAAAAAAATGCAGGAAGTTTCTGTTATAAATATTTTCATAATTACAGAAAAACCCAGGGGGTTATCTGCAAAATTTCTTTTCCTCTTTCTTTCTTCTTCGCCGGCCAGAAGGACGACAACGACGCCGCCGCGCCACCTCCTGCCTGCTTGCTAGCTTGCTTGCGAGGATAAGAGCAAGGAGAAGACGTCCCCATCTCTCTCTCTCGCTCACTCTCCCCCTCGCTCTCTCTTCTTCCTCAGCTCGAACCGCCCGAAACCCTAACCCTAACCGTACGACCGCCGCCGTGCCCCTCGAATCGCCGGCGAAGGGTGGATCAATCGGAGCGGCGACCTTGTCCAACCGCCCCGCCTCGACGTCCTCTACGCGCTGGAGGTGAAGAACAAGACCGGCACCCCGAACGCCGCCGCTCGGTGTCGAGCTCGATTCCGTCGCCGACGTAGCTCCATCAACACCAAACCCTTGTCTCCTACGTCCGCGGTGAGCTTCTGCAACGTTTGCCCCGCGTAGAATCGTCGATTGCATCCTCGAGTTGTAGATCGAGTTCAGGCGCCGGAAGCCACCGCCGCGCCGTCGTGGTGGAGCTTGCTCCGGTGACCAAATAGGGGCGGCACCGCTACCCTTAGGTACGTCGCGTCCGTGTGCGTTGAACGCGCACGTCCGCGTGGCCGAAGTCGGTCGGATTCGGCCGGCGCATGGTCGGCTTGGCCGCTGGCCGCGGTGGCTGACGTCAGATGACGTCAGCTCGTTCTTATCCCAATTTAAATAAATAAAAACCTGACCAGTGGGACCCTCTGTCAGATATTTAATCTTTTCCAGAAATTCCAGAAATTGATATAAAATTATAAAATCAATAACTTTTAATCTGCTTATCATAAAAATACAAATAATATATCAAAATGCTTAGAAAAATGAAATCTATTTGATTATGCTAAATTGATAATTGTTTAACCAACAAAAAAATAAAAGTTGTTTAGAATTACCATAATGCCACATAAACATCACCTAAAATTTTGAAATGCGAATAAATTCCTAAAATTAAATAAAAATATGTTTTCAACTCCAAATTTTATAAGGATTTCAAATATGATTTTTATTTAATTTATTAAAAAGGTTTGTTGAATAAAAAAATACTAAGATCCATAAATGGATATGATTTCAATTATTTTAAAATAAATTATTGGAAAAGAATTTTCTTATGTAATTAATTCAAAGGTAGTAAGTGGAATTGAATTGTACTAGCTTCTAAAGCAACTAATTTTCTAAAAAGAAAATAAATTTGAATAAATGTTCAACACATAAAATTTGAACTCAAATACCGTAATGTAAATGACTGTTCCGTTACTCATCCTAGGTAAAACACACAAAAAGGAGTTCATTTGAAAATCAATCACTCTAGTGTTATTACTTTTTGAAAGTAGTTAAATAAAAAAAATTATGAAATAAATGCTATCCTTAACTGAGCACCTGTAAGTTGTTTATTAATCATGTAAAACATTACTTTGATAATCATAACAAACACTTAAGTCTAAAAGTTATAACAACTCAAAGATCTCACCGTTAACAAAGTAATCAATAACGCGAAGCGCCTACTTGTGAGTTTGGGTATTTTGGGTTATACGCGATGCATCTCATATTTATGCATAATAGCATATTGCAAGTGCTTCCAGTAGTCCTTACCCGGACTACTTTGCTGTTTTCAGATCTCCGGGTTCTGACGCAACCCTAGAATCCCGAAGGGCATGAACTGCCACCTCTATCACAGGCAAGTTCATCACTTGCTCATACTTCTTGAAATATTTGTTAGAAAACTATTTGCAAAACTTTATTATACTATCACCTTTATACAAAAGAAAGCATAAAACCTATTTCTTTAATAACTCGACTATTTGGCTATCTACCTGAGTGGTGGTAACCTATTATGGTTGGCAGATGGAACCATGGTAAGAAGAATAGGTCCGGAGGTTCCATATGCAAGGGAAAGTATTACCTAGGACTTAACAACAAATGCCGTCATAATGATTGCGCCGTAAAGACGCGTTAACCATAAGACCTGGAATGGGACGGGAAATGCCATCTGTGATACTTCTCTCGGATGCATGTCAACGGGCAGCCAGAGCCGTACGCTGTAGATCATGTGCGACTACATGCAACATGGGTGGGATCCCTTAATGCCCACGGACTCTGGTGTCTATGATGGTCTGCAAGAGGATGCCTAGGTGTCTACCGTGAGGGGTAGGGCATCAGGGGTGATTCTGCTATGCATGAATTGGGTGGGCATGCGTTGTGCGGAGAAGCACAGTGAATGACTTGGATCAAAAACTGGGCCCCACACCAAAGAGAGTGTGGACGGGAAAGATCGCCCGGTTGTGCAACAAAGTCTTGATCTCTTATGGGTAAAGTAACGCACCTCTGCAGAGTGTAAAAAATTGTAACATGTTACTCCCTATTCCGGGAAGGAGCTGCGAACGCTGCAGGAAAGGAACTCCATGAAAGTTCTAGCCCTGTGAAGGATGACGGGCATAGTCTTCAGAAATAAAAGCAACCTCTTGAAGAAATGTTTACAAAAACCTTGCATTAAGCTTAAGGCTCCCTGGAGTCTAAAGCTGTAGCTAGTGCATCAAACTTCCCACCGTACATAATGGACTTGCTGGGTAACGCTGGTTACTCACCCTTTTTCCTTTTGACCCCTGCTTAGAATCTTAGAGCCATCAAAGGAGTTGACGGTGGATCATCACGACATCGAGATCTTCAACAAGGAGTCAACCGCTACTTCACCAACCGAAGCACAACGACAACTAAGGCCACGAAGGAGCAATGTCAACGATGTTGAGGAGATCACTCTGCCAACGGAGGCGACCAAGTCTATGGAAAGGATAAGTACAAGAGGAAATAGAGACACTACAGATAGAGTAGATCAAGGTTGTGGCAATAGCAGTAGTGGATTAGGAGTTAGGGCTAGAGTTAATCTCTAGCTTAGTGCTACGAACTGGCTCTTTTCTGGATTTCATTGCATGAGGCTATCCTCTATGTATCGAGGAGGTTCTCAAGATTGTGTATTGAATTTTGTTGTAATCCTATAGTGTTACCTTGGACCTGCTATGTTTCTGTTGTACCACTCTGAGGGATGTAATATTCACGGATAGGTCCTTCTGTGAGTATTATGTCAACGACTTGCACACTACACCATGCAGTGGTGTGCTGGGTCACCGCACCGCCCTCCTCCCCGGCCGAGCCCCCTACTCCCCGCCAGAGCCACCCTCCTCCCCGGCCGAGCCCCCTACTCCCCCAGGTTTGGCATCGATCTCCACACTCCCTCCCTTTCTCTTCTTCTTTTACTGCAAAAATCAGTTAGTGTTAGTGAATTGCTGCTGATGGTTAGTGTTAATTAGACAGAAATGGTTAGGGTTAGTTAGTGAATTGTTGCTTGCTGCTGATGGTTAGGGTTAGTTAGTGAATTGCTGCTGATGGTTAGGGTTAATTAGACAGAAATGGTTAGGGTTAGTTAGTGAATTGCTTGCTTGCTGCTGATGGTTAGGGTTAGTTAGTGAATTGCTTGTGTTTTAAAATATGGTCAGAGAGCACTTTAAGCATTTATCCTAATTTTTGTGAACAAAATTTTGGACTGAATCCAATTAGGTTAGCTTCTAATACTAACAGAGAACCTAAATATAGTTTTGCTTGAATTTTGGAGCAAGAGAACAGTCTAGGTTTAATAAACACTAAGAATACTGATTTCTGCCTAGAATAATGTTTAAAGAATTTAATGTCCCTTTATAAAAATGTTGTTAGTGATTGTTGTGGATTGTTTTGGTACTGTAGCACACTTTATAATGTTGCTTTTAATATGTTAGTATTGTTAGTGCTTAAGTGCAACTAAAATGGAGTTAAAATTAAAATGCTATTTGTTGCTTGTTAAAGTACAAACCTTGCTTAATCATGCTTCTGTGTTTAAAAAGTGAAGAAGAGTTAAAATGACCTCTTTTAACTAAAATTGTAGCTACTGATTGTCTATGAATTGTGAATAATAGGGGAACAATGCAAAATCAGTTAGGGTTAGTATTGCTTGCTGTTAGTATTAATGCAATGCTTGCTGTTAGTATCTAATTGAGTTTTCCATGTTGCTTGCAGGTTGTGGTGGTGGTTTTGCTTGCTCCTGGTAGGGTGCTGCTGTTGCTTGCTGCTGGTGAATTTGAAGCAAGGTAGCATGCATGTGATGGAATCCGGAGTTGTGTGCCGGTTTATTTTTGTTCAATGTTATAATGCCGGAGTTGTGTGCCGGTTTATATGTGTGATGAATGTTTCTATATTGCCGGAGTTGTGTGCCGGTTCGTCTGTGATGAATATATGTTTATATGTCTGATGAATGTTTGTATCTTGCCGGAGTTGTGTGCCGGTTTTTATTGTTGTAAATTTGCAGGGATTTTATATGAGTGCCGATGTTTTGCCGAAATGTCGATTCATTTCCGTTTCGGCAAATTTCCGACACTCCTACGGCCAAAAATTAGCAAAGGTCATGCCGAATTTTTCCGTGACCTTTGCTAATTTTTGGCACTAGGAGTGCCGCCGGAAATTTGCCGGAACGGAAATGATTCGACATTTCGATAATACATCGGCATATATTTTTTGTTTTTTTTAACTAACACGTTCCATTTTGTTGTCAAACGCAGAACACATGGCTAACAAAGATGAGGCCGGAGCTTCTCGGCAGTTAAGCGTGGAAGAAGCAGCCAGAGAGAACAACGCGGACTTCTGGAGCTTCTACAATGAGCCGACAGGGGATGTTGCCCAGGACGCTCATGTTGCCGAGGATGACCATGACGAGGTCGTCGATAATAGTGGCGCCGAGGATGGTGACGAGGGCGCCAATAATAGTGGCACCGGGGATGGCAATGAGACCACCACTAGTGGCGCCGGGGATGGCAACGAGACCACGGATGGCGGAGAACGCACAGATGGTAGCTAAGCCAAAAAGGTTAGGAAAGAGAGGAGCAAGAACAAGGTCCGGGCCTTGAGGCAAGCGATCACCGAAGTGTCCCCCGGTGGGGCGCCTATAGAGCCTAGAGGCGTCGCCGGAGGGTATGGCCTCCAAGTGGCATGCATCCTTCGAGATGTCGTCCCGGTCTATGAGGATAACATAAGGGATGCTAATAAAGAGGGTTTGCGCCTCCGCCTCATCAAGAGGCTGCACGAACGGTATGAGTTCCCGCCGGCCTACAGGGCCGATGAAGACGGTAACCATGATATGAAAAAACTCAATGCCGTCAACAACTTTGCCCTCTCGAAGATGAGCAAGGCCTTGTCCAGCTGGAGAACTAGGGTCAAAAAATTGATCAAAGACAAAAAAGTGCCGATGAGATCTGGAACAAGGAGCGGGTCAACGAAGAAGACCTTAGGATTTTCCAGGGCAGGCTCGGGCTACCTTCCGCCGATGCAATGAGTGAATGGGGGAAGTGGATGAACTCGAAGAATGTAGGTCACCACCATCTCGGAAGTGGTGGTTATTTCGCGGCAGAGCCCAAATGGGAGAAGCAGGACGCTGAATGGGAAGCTAAGGGCATAGAGAACCCCTTCGCCAAAATTAAACACAAGCAGACTAGAAACTTTGTCAGGGCTCGGTTCACGGAGGACCCGGTTACCAAGGAACTTACGATGGATCCCGCAGTCGTGAAGTTCCAAAAGGCTCTGGATGAAGTGGAAAAGTCTAGAGACACGGAAGAAAGCTCCTCCCAGAGTTCGACGAAGCCCGTGTGGGACACTCCATTCAACGCGGCGTTGAACAAGGTCAAGGGCCGGGATCTGGACGCGCCACCGTCAGGTGGCCGTGTGGTTGGCCATGGCAAGGTCCTATGGTGTGACTATTATGCCGAGGACAAGGACACATGAAAGGAGAGGAAGAAGCGCAAGCAGGAGGATATAGTCAACGAACTAGTGGCCAAGGCGCTAGCCGGTTTCCTTCCTTCCGTCGTGACCTCGGTAACGGATTGGATCGACGGAGGTCGACAAGGGCCGTGTCCAGTGCCCAACTTTGGAGGCAACACGGCCAATACCGCGTCGGCGGCTTCGTCCGCGAACACCGCGCCGCCACCTCCACCTGTCCAGGATACTCCACCGGTCCTCACCACGCCGTCGCCTGCTCCGGAGAATTCGCCGGCCGGCACCGCGGCAAGCGGCGCCCACTCCGACTCCTTGTCTCAAGCTGTCGGCGGTGTCTCGACAATGGCCGAGCTCGACGCCCTCATGGTATCTAAGCGTCGTAGGCTCAGCGCATATTACTTCATCCATTTTTCCTTTGCCTTGCATATCTAACGCCGTACATGCATGTTCTTCGCAGGGCGACACTAGATGCACTCTCCTACACCATGTGAATGGAGAGTTGAAGGATGTTGCTAGGGCTACCATCGTTGCGCCCAAAAATCGCATGCACCACAACAAGCCTATACCAGATGGCTTCTTCAAGGTCTCACTGATTAGGGTGTTCGCGGGCTGCGATGAGGTGGATCCTCCTGTTCAACCCGTGGGAGCCGAGGACCACCTGCTCCTCCGTGAATGCATCCCCTGGCCCATGATGTGGCCGAAAACCCAGATCCGTATTAGCCCGGACACTCCACACACAACACCGGAAGTCGGGTTGGGGCAAAACCCTGTCAAGGCCAGCGCACCAGCACCACCACAACTGAAAGAGCCTGCGGCACGGGAAGATGACATCTTCGATGACTGCTACATCGATGATGACCGCTACGAAGACGGAGGATTCATGGCTCCTCTTGATGAACCGTCAAGTGCTCCGCACACTCACGAGCCCAGTCAACCAGATAAAGCCGCGTGCACGAAGCGTCTATTCGATTCTCAAGAGACGCCTCCAGCCGACGACTTCACGCAGAAAGAAGCATCACAAGCTATCCTGAGCCCCAACACACTACTTGGAACCTGTCGTGAAGTGCTAGCAGCCGGAGGAGGCATCCCTTCAAAGCCTAAGAAGGCGCGGAAAAGAACTAGGAAGAGCGACTATGCATCCGGCAGCCAGCCCGCTATGCCTCCAAAGCCGCAGCAGGGTGCCCATGGCTCGAGCAGCCAGCCTCCCATGCCTCCGAAACCGATCCGGTTTAAGGACGGGCCAGGACCCAGCAAAGATGTTATGCAGCAAATACATATTGCGGGTCGACCGATGGTACCGCGTGATGTGCTCAGCCTCATGAGTGGGGATATGCAGATGCTGCATGAGCGTGTTCTGACACGAGAGCTGGATCTTCTTAAAATGAAAGATCCAACACACCCACACCCGCTTTTCACTGCCAAGGTGCCAGAGGGAGTTGATGGCTTTTGCATACAAGAGCCGGCTGATTTGCTGTTCCTACGGTTTGATGACATCTTCAAGATGTTTAATTTGAGGCGGCTCCATCCTCACTTAGTTCGCTTATTCTGTCTCAGTACGGCCCACCAAGTCCAAAAAGAGAAGATCGGGGGCGTCGCAATAGTGGACCCCTACTACATGATCGAGACCAACTTCAGAAGCCATCAAGGCTGGCAATTTATGTCAAAACACCTTGAAGAAATCATGGTGGAGAATAAGTGGAAGGATTACATTCTCTTGCCCTACTATCTCGAGTAAGTAGTCATTCTCTACTCTGTGTAAATTAGTTTTGTATCATTGTTTTTCTAACACTCTGTCTAAATTGTTGTTTTGCCCAGAGACAAGTATTGCGTCCTGCTCGTTCTTTGCCCGACTTATTCCCTAGTCACATATTTGGACTCGGGTAGGGAGCACAAACCGAAAGACTACACCAACCTCAAGAAGGCTTTGGATAATGCTCTAGTTGGCTTCAGTATGAGGGGAGGCGTCTTCAAAAGGAAGAGAAAGGTAAAAAGAGGTGTTGTCTCATTCCACCATATTGTCAACTTTGCTTGCGTCACGCAACCAAAGAACAGCGAGAGGGATGCCTACTACGCCATCCACCAGATCCATGCCTTCGTACGGGATGCAGAGCAACTCAAGTTGCCAGAACAACTACAACGCTGGGCCGAGAACTTGGCGACGATCCAAGATCTTGATCTCCGACAAGAATTCTATCGCATCCAGGAGACGCTCGCGCGGATCATACTACACGATGTCTGCACCGTTGGAGGCAAGTTCTACTACGACGGCGCTCCACTCGATAATGCGGAGGTGGAACGACGTTTAAAGGCACAAGGCGACATCCGGCCCTTCACGAAAGACGGCGTCCGCTCCTTCCCGGCCCCGAAGACCGTCGACGCCTAGCTATCTTATGCTTGTCTTAGGTTATGTTCAAACAATGGATGGAACACGTGTTGTAATTAAACATTCTTTAGTTTGTAATGTGATGTTCGAACTTGCTACTCGATTCCGCTCGATGTATATATATGATGATCCGTGATATATTTTCAGTTATAATGCATGTGTGATCTATGTATTTTGTATATTGTTCTGCAATCTGTATTAACATCTGTATTAAATACTGTATAAATACTGTATAAATACATGTATAAATAATGTATTTTCTGTATATAAAAAATACAGAAAAACTTAGCCGTGGCGCATGACAGAAGGTAGCCGTGGCGCACGAGTAAGAGGTGCGCCACGGGTACTTCCCCTTAGCCATGGCGCAAGATAGACATGTGCGCCATGGGCAATACTCGTGGCGCACATCTGTGCCTGCGCCACAGGTAAGTGTGGTTACCCGTGGCGTGGCAATCCGTGGCGCAGGCCCCTGCGCCACGGGTAGCCTTATTTGGTGCGCCACGGGTAGCCTTTTCCCTACTAGTGGTAGTAAGTATGTTGTTGGGTGAAAGCTAGAGCTATGTTGCTGAGCTTTCCGGTTGCTGTTAAATTTGCTGGCAGCTGTTAAGTTACTACTATTCATTTTAACGGATCCTGTCAAAATCTCACTTCTATTCATTTTAACATTTGGTCTAAAGATTTAAAGTTGAAAACCACAAAATAAACTAGAATGGGATTTCGGCGAAAGTTCGCTTGCACCACTGAGGTCTATGTGTTAAGTTCTGACGCTCTGATATAAAGTAGGGAGAATCATACCGAGATGGCTACTTGTCAAGAAATACATGGTATTTTAGAGATTGACACGGTTTTCAAGATGCAACTTTGAATACAAAATATATGTTCAAGCAAATCTTAATTATATTTGTAGTAGAAGTTTAAAAAGTTTAAGAGGAGGCACGTCCAAAACCACATGTGTATACATTGTATGTAGTGAGTAACTAAACACCATTAGGTTTTTTTTTAGAGAAGGGAGGGAACAGAGAACATATCGACAGCGGGTGTCTCCATGGTATTGACGTTGTTAGGGAGCATATCATGCTTGGTTTGTTTCTCTTGCGCTTTGGGCCCAGGGCGGCAGGGAAACACATGAGCTCAACTAGGGCCTTGTTTTTTGTGCAGCCTAATTTATATGCACAAAAGATACTTAACCATGTTGCAATATGACCAAATTATTTGATAAAAATGAGTTTTTGTTGACTCAAACGGGTCGCATTAAAGCAATTCAACCAACAAACAATTCATATCCCATTTGTAGATGTCAAGATCAAACATCTCACAAATGGTAAAAACAAACACATTGTTCCCTTGAAATAGGTGTGCATATCTAACTTCTATTGGTTCTCAAGTTAAAAGGTGAATGCATAAATTTTAAGAAGTATGGGTCAGCTTTGAGCAGATATTTCAATCCAGAGTACTAAGTACTCACCACACAACTAACGTTATCTTATTATTGAATACAGAAACATGAAAGACATTTCCAACAACTAAAGAACGAATGATCGGGTAATAACAATGGTTTGAGGTCAAAGCTTCCTAGACTTCTCATATTATATGGAATATATTTAATTTATATACCTAAGATAGATATAATGTATTAATGACCCACAAGTATAGTGGATCTATTGTAGCATTTTTCTATAAGTACGAGTGTCGAACTAAACGAGGAGCAAAAAATGTTGACAAGTGGTTTTGGGCAAGTTTTCATTGTAAATACTGCAAGATAGATTTATAGGTGGTTTTATAGCAAAAGGGGAATTTAATAGCAAGTAAAAAATATATGCAAAGTAAAATTGCAGCAAGTGCCCAATCCTTCTGAGATCAAAGGATAAGTTGGTTGTTGTACTTATTTTGATTAAAATGTTCCCGATGACACAAAAGAATATTGTCAAGTTAATTTCGTCAGATGCCATTGATTAATTTTTATTGTTTTGATAGGTGTTACGTGGGTGAACCTAAATTACCATACGACCCGTACTTGGACTCATACACTTTGGTGATTAAACCCCTTGTAAGCATCCACAACTACAAGAATGTACTTAAGATAAATCTTACCACAACATCAAACTCTAGGATCCTACGCTCTCTCATGCACCAGTTTAGAAATTAGGGTTCAGATTTCTGTCAATCCGGCAACCCTATCATAAGCAAACCAGTACACGAAACATTTCTCTAGGCCCATAGAGGTGATGTATAATGTAGTCGATGTTCACATAACATCACTAGAGAAATAACACCACAATTTAAATATCAAACAATTAAACATTACTCAGTTTAACATGACTACAAATAATAACAAGACTTCTCACATGTCTTCAAGAACTAAACAACCTAGTAACGATACAATATATGGATCATGGTTAGAGGTGATAGATATATGATAAACAATCTGGACATAATAATCTTTCACCGATAAAACTCAATAGCATCAACTAGAGAGAATAATCATCATCGACAAAGTACTCTCAAAGATAAATACAAGCTACAATTAACCCAAGTTCACCGGATGGAGTGGTGACGGAGATGGAGAAGGTCCTGATGGTGGAGATGGTGGTGATGATTGTAACAGCCCCAGATTAGCACCCTAAAATATGGGCCAAATTTTCACTTTTTGTTTTGCATTGCATCATGGCATCCATTTAAATTTGCTTAAGTTGAACAAAGCGACACTTGGAAATTTAAAACAAAGGAAGCAAAACCTTTCCCAAAAATTTCAAACCAAATACAATACTCAATTTGGTAAAACCAATTATTCTTGAGTCTCCAAATTGTTCAGGAAACTCAAGGATATATTTTTCTAAATAATTGCCAAAGGCTAAGTTGATAACAAGCAACTAAATTATATTGAGATTTTCAATTTGGTTCATTACAAACTCTATTTTTGGAACCAAGTTAAGTTTTCCCAAAATTTCAAACTAAAATCATGGGGAGCTTCGATATTATTGTGAGATCATCCATGAATATTTTCTTTATTTTTGGAAATACTTAACTGCTTCAAATAAATGTATTTTGCAAATTATCAAAAATGACATATGGCAACAATACAAATAATTGTGAAACTAAACATTTTATTTGAAGCCCAAACTTTTTGAGGAGGTTCTAAATGACAATTGGAGCTTGTATGAAATTTTGCACTTTTTATAAAAATGCCCTGGTGCCTAAATTAAATCGCCAAAGCTGTATCTGGACCTTTTTGCAATTTGTGAAAGTGTTGCCAGGGGGTTTTCAGGAAAAACTTCATCTCCTTCTCCCCTGTAGCGACCGAGCACGATCGAGCTCGGTCCGCTCGACTCCGTCCCCGCCGCACCCTCTCTGCCGTGCTGCTCCCTGGTGCAGAGGAGGACGCCACGACGCCAGGACCCTGCCCTGCTCCCCACACTCTCCCCGTTCCTCCCACAATTCCCGGATCGAGACGACGCTCGGTTAGCTTCCACGCCGACACCGCCCGCTACCGTTCGCCGTCAAATCGCCGCACTCTGGATGTTCCCCGGGACCATCTGACACCGTCAACCGCTCCGCCGCGTCTCCTGCTTCCTTCCCACCGGCCGAATCGGGCCAAGGTCGCCAGAGCCGACGCGTGCATCCCCGACTTCACAACCGCGGCCGTTGCCCGCCGGCCACGATTCCGGCGTCTCCGGCCTCTCCCCGCCGACACCAACCCCTCCACCAGTTTCCTGGTGAGGCCCTCTTCCTCCCTAGCCCTTCCCGCGCCCCTTTTTCCCTCTCTCGCATCGTCGACCGTCGCCGGTCGTCGTCGGTCACCGCACGCTCCAGCGCGCCCCGGCCTGGGCGTCGGCCTGAGCCGGCCAGCAGGCCGGCTGGTTCCGATGGAGGCCCGGCCTTCACCCCGGCCTGGGCTGGCCACGAGGCCGGCCTGTTCGGGTCGTGCCCCGGCCTGGCCCCGGTCTGGGCCGGCTCTGAGGCCGGCCTCCTCTGCCACTGACCCGGCCTGCAAACCGGCCTGGGCCGACCTGTGGGCCGGCCCGCACAGTAAAAACAGAAAAGTGAATTAAATTTAAATAATTCATATCTTTTCAAATAATGCTCCAAAAATTACAAATTAAATACCAAATTGACCAGCGAGACAAACTCTACAATCTAGAATCATTGAAATGATCTTTTGAAACTTTTTATGTTGTTGTTTATTTAAGAATTCCTAAAATGGGTTAAATAATACCCAATTTGGAAAAATCATAATTCGTTAAATATTTATCCAAAAATTATGAATAAAATATCAAAGTGATCGTCATGTCAAGTGCTATTCAACCATGCTAATATCATGTCATGATCACAAACATTTAATTGATGTTGTTCATAATTTGATTAAATGAATTAAATTCTTTTATTTATTTATTTTGCTATTTATTCATCGGTGCTCCGAAAATTACAAATAAGATACCAAAATGATCGGAATAACAAACCCTACCCATTTCATGTCATGTTCATGCATATCGAGCCACTTCTCTAATAATTTGATAATTTATGAAGAATGTGGTCATTAAGGAAAATATGGGGTTGTTTCCAAATAATTGCACTAATTATTTGGAACTCCATTTAAATTGTTAGATAAGCTAAATGTGGGTAACCTTGCATCAATTTGACATGTCATCATGTGATTGAGCATTGCACCTTGTGTTCGTGTGATTTATTTGTTTCTGTGTATTATTTTGGGTATCGATAGATTCCGGAGTTGAGGTCACCCCGACCTATCCCGAAGAGCAGTACTTCACGCCCGGGCAGCAAGGCAAGAGATAACCTAACCTTCTTGGCATTTTAGCATCCGAATGTTTTATAAACTTACTTTTTCCACCAAATTATTGCATGCGATTCAAATGTTTCTTGATCAAAATATAGAGAATCCTATGATTGCATGTTTTCCCCGAGCCAATCACATGTATCCCTACCTATGAACCATAGTGTTGATGTGTTGGCCGGATACGATCTATAATTGTTGGTTATATGCTTAGCCATGCTTAGAAATGCTTAGTTGAAATACTAGTTATGTCCGTTGTTGATTTCCATATTTATTGATGTGATGGAATGATTCGGGCATGGTGGATATATGTGATGCTTAATTAAATTGCTAAAGGCTTGGATGAGTTGCCCTCGGGGAGGGTGTTTTGCCTCATTCTTGCCGCCTAGGCTGAGAGTGCTTTTAGCTAGAACCAAGAACCGAGCGTGCTGCCAAAGGTGGGGACATATGGAATCCCCTGTGACCGAATAATCTGTGAGGGGCTTGTCAAGGGTCCTCTAGTTTGCTATTCCTTTTGCGCGTGAGTTGTGTGGGTGGAAAAGAAACGAGGATGGTGGTGTTTAGGATGTGGCCGCGGGGCAGGGCGCTGGGAGCGCTGAACCTGTCCTTCCGCACACTGATGGTCCTTGAGTAAGCCTCATGCAAGGTAAAGGTCTAACCGCGCCCACTCGCCGGCCTTCCCCGGAAGAGGGCCAATTAGGTGAGCCGGACGGTACCAATGGGTAAATTAGTACACCCCTGCAGGGTTAAGCCGTGTCCGCGGTTATGGACAAACTCTTGGGAAAGGCGGATTAGCTCATAGATAACGTTAACCTAATTGATATGGCAGCTAAAGGTTGCATAATCAACTTGTGATAAAGGTTCATTTCCTCGAGGGTGATTTGAGGGAGTGCCTTGGTGGAGATGAGTGTGGTTGGTTACAAAAGGGTTCGATGAGAACCGAGGATGACAAATGTTACTCTCTTACCCCTTTTTAAACTATTCTGAGTAGACGAATGCCATGTGTCATTTATGTTTCGTTTTAAGAAAATTAGCTTTCTGCAAAAGAAATACATATAAAGCTTTAGAGCCTCCGTCATTCATTGGGCCTATATCGCCCTACTAAACTTGCGAGTACATCGTACTCAGTCTCTCTTTGCTGCCTCTATGATTTTGTATTTCAGAGGAGGACGACACCGAGCAGCTAGGTGGGTTCTTCGTTGACGTCGACTACTAGTCTGGGGTTCCCAGGTGGCAGCTTGGGACCGTGGAACAAGCTGGCTTGGGTGATGTTTATTGTAGGCCTCTTAGGCCATATATTTGCTTCTTGTTGTTAGACAACACTACCCGCTTCCGCTTGTTGAATTGATGGTCTGTGACCTTTTGATGTGTAATATTTGTATTCTTCTCGTTATATGAGTTGCTATATGATTTTGTGTCGTAGAGTCATGCAATGTGCCAGTTTGTTCCACAAGTCTTGATCTCTCTACTATACGGAATAGCTATGTCTGTTGCACAAAGCTTTACTGTATAGTTTTGGGGTCGGGGCATTACAATGATGATCCCAATCATGCCCGGCGTGATGGCGATAACAATGGCGACGATTTCTCCCTCCGAAGGGGGAAGTATCTCCATCAGGAATCTACCTGCCGGAGAGCCTTTTCTCTCTGTTTGGTTTCGGGCCCCGAGCTGTCGGTGGAAAATAATGGGAAGGTCTCCTTGGTGTTTTTAGGTCAGAGGAGTCATATACATGAAGGGGCGTCGGGAAGCGAGCCATAAGGTGGCCACGTGGCGTGGCCCAAGATGGATCCGCGTGGCTACCTGGCTGCCCCCTGGTGCCCATCTTCTGGCTTCGAGGCTCCTTTGAATTGTTTGATCCTACGATTTTTTGGGATTTTTCTGTGCGCTGGAAAATGGGCATCTCTTCGGGTGATATTCCCCTCCTTTCGGGTGATAATTGTAAAACATGCAAAATAAGATAAAACAATATTAGAACGGTGTTCTAAGATGAAATATATCAATGGATAAGAGGAAATTATGGTATAAATAGTGATGCAAAATGGACATATCATGTATAAACTATGTCAAGATATTTTTTAGACTAAAGAGTTCTCTATGAATATATTTAAGGTTACTAAAATAGACACCAACATGTACATATACATGTAGTTTATCTAAGTTTCACAAATTAATCCTTGGAGACACGCGGTTATTTTTTCTATGGAATTTTGTTTAACCAAAGGTTTTTGTAAGTGGTAATGTCTCAAAAAACAACTAACATCGCTTCTAAAATACAACGTATATTCAGTTCAAGTGCACCAACAATCATAGACAAAACTAATTCTATAATAAAAATATTATAAATTATAAAAGAATGATACATAGTCAGTTTTCTGAGTGTAATAAAAAATTATACCTTTGCGGATCATATTGTTACAGAATGGGTTATACATAAGTACTATACGAACAACGCGCTTCGTCGCGCCGCCAACACAGTGTCCTGACACTGCATGACCGGAGTGGTAAACTATTTCTCTGTCCGGAGTTGAGTAGTTTGAAATTTAAGCAGTTGTATAATTCAACGGAAATTATGGCAACAAGCAACATGTTGGTAACACTATAGTAGCCTTCTCAGGCTCTCAACATAAAACTTCTTTTACTGACACGGACAAACTATTTGGTAATCTCAAACAATCGCCAAAATGGTCTTTTTTATTAAAACAACATGGGAATATCATTGCATGATCTCAAAATATAAAACAAAATGTTAGGAAGGTATCCAATTGCACCAAGTAACAATAGTACATTAATTGCATCGATTCTTCACCCTCTGTTGTCTGTCACATTGGGCAGAGAACAATAGTGCATCATCGGGTATGGTCCTTCCGCCAGTTAACAAGTTAGAAATAAATACACGTCATTTTCACAAGGGCCTAGTTTTCAGCGAGCAAAACATCATCAGACGTTCCTAGCAAATCACGAGCCACGTCACCGAAAAATACCATGTAAACAGAAGCTCCATCTCCAGACGCTATAACAGGAGCCGGAACCTAAAATCAATCATAGAAAGAAGTTCATGCATGAACCTATACATCCAAGAAAAAGGTTAAAATAAAAGAATATATTTAAGTTAGACTAACCTCCATCCACAAGATGTGGGACCATGCCTTCAATTTGGCAAACACTTTTGCACGCTCTATGATTATGGCTAACATATCAGCTACTATATTAAATAGTATTGGCAACAATGAATCGTCTTGTCATAATATTTTGTTCGTTTCGAAGTATCTGCCAACGTCATTGACTTTGATGGATACACTTTCTCCTGAAACAAAATTAAGGATCATAGCGCGTCACTCATCAAAAAATACCTTTCATTCTGAGTGTTTGCTGGAGTAAACACCACTTGACTTTATCCTATTTAATTTTCCGATGCAACTCATGGATTGTTTCATGTAAAATCCTCGACCTCTTTGGATTTCCTGATGACCTCATTGCTAGCCTCGGACGGATCGGTCGTAGGTGCATGATGGTAGATATTGATAAGTTGGGTGGTGCCCCAAGCGAAGGCGGAATTGCAGCTAGTAGCAGTTTTCCCTCAATTAAGAACCGAGGTTTATCGAACCAGTGGGACTTTGAAATCAACAACGCGGTGAATGTTGAAGATCTCTGGCACTTAGGGATACCTTCAATAGACGTGGACCTGCACACACTGAACCAAATACTTTGTCCCCAACGGCGGAGAGGTTGTCAATCTCTCCGGTCTCGTAGAACACAAAGCGGTTAATTGTATGATGAAATAGATAAAATATGAAAAGTGACCAGAAGAATAATGATAATTAAAAGCAAGTAAATGAGGTTGTAAACAATGTAAAAAGATGGACCGGGGGCCATGGATTCACTAGTGGAGTCTCTCAAGTAAATAAAATATGCATGTGATGGGTGATGCATCTAAAATGATACATGAACTTTGCACTATAATGTTTATATTCCATTCATATTTGCATCATATAAGGGGTATATTACTGTTATTTAATAATTTTTGGTAATTAATAATGATTTCCCCTTTTTTATGGAATTAATCCTGCGCGGGTAGAAAACCCCTATTTCTTTCTTTATTTGTTTCAGGACCTTAACTACGTCATAATGAGCTATAAATTTACGGGGGTCATTATTTTGGAAGGAGGAAGACATTGGAGCGAAAGAAGCAAGAGAAAGGAGGCCGGAGGGCCAAAAGAGAGGGTCCCACGCGGCTACAGTACCAGGCCGCGTGGGCCCACCTATTTCAGCCCTCGTGGCCCCGTTTGCGTCGATCCTTCGCCCTGAAGCATCCTCATGACCTAAAAACGCCTATATAAAGGGTCCCCCGACGTTTTCCAGAAGGAGGCGGCGGAGAAACACAAAACCAGAAATAGAGAGGCAGAAGGCTGCCGCCGGAGAAGATCGGAGTGGGGAAACGCCGCCGGAATCCACCTCCGGAGGGCTCCACCCCCCTCCGGCGTGTTCATCATCAACATCTACAGCAAGATCATCTCCATCTCCCCCAACGACATCTCCACTGTCTCCATGATGAGGAGGGAGTAGTCCTTCATCGGGGCTGAGGGCTCATGCCGGTAGCTATGTGGTTTATCTCTCTCTCCCATGGTGTGATCTATATGTGATCATGAGCTTTGTAATCTAGTTGAATCCATAGATGTTACTCTTCATCATCTTATGAATTATGCTACTCAAGTGGTTTTATTGATGTGATTTCTGGAGTCACCTTTGTCCCATGGTGTGAAGTTGACAGTGTGTGCACCGTGTGTGGCTCTTAGGCTAAAGATTACATGAATACTTATCATGAGTTATTATTTGTGTTGGATGTCTCTATTAAATTGTGGTGTTTGTCTAGTACTATTTAGGGGGCTCAAGTTGACAGTGCGGGGTTCCCTAGATGTGGAATGAGACTTTAAGGTGTGCTTTTTGTAGCCCTACACAATGGATTGGTGTTCGTTATCCAACTAAAATATAGTTCGGGGTAGCATAGTGAAGAGGAAATATCTATGTATTCAATTATATTATTATTGTTGAGAGTGTCCACTAGTAAAAGTATGATCCCTAGGCCTTATTTCCAAGCACCATTTACACCTTTGTCTTGTCCTCTTGCATTGAAGAGGATTGGGACACTTTTACATTTTTGTTTTGTTACATTAAACCTCCATCCATTAAGTCAACCATCTTGTTCCATAAACTTGTTTAGTGCATAATCAACTAAAACTTGTGACACTTTAGTTGTAGGGAATAGATAACTTTTCCTTCTTGCTCCTGCGGATCGATACCCTACTTCCACATTGAGAGGTGCTATAGTGATCCCCTGCTCTTGGGGGTTATCAAGTACTTTTCTGGCGCCGTTGCCGGGGAGCGTAGTGCTTAAGTTTCTATTCTTGTTTGCACTAGATTTTTATTTTCAGTTTTGCATATACTCTAGTTTACTTTCAGTTTTGCAATTAGTTTAGTTTTATTTTCAGTTTTGCATTATATCAAAAACCCAAAAAAATAAAAAAATGGAAAACTATTATAAAAATGCCATGATAGCTGCTGAATTTAGAGAATCTTTTGAAGGGAAAAGATTAAAAACCATCATGAGGTATCTAAATGGAATTGCTAGTAAACTGCTTAATTGTCATAAGGAAGAAACTTGTTGCTCTGAATACTGTAGACACTTTGAATTCCAATGCCCTACCAATAAAGTTGAACCTGTTATTGCAACTTATCATACAGGGAATTATGCTCACTTAGGGATGGCAGAAGTAGAGCAATTTGTTATTTTTGTGGCAGCCTATGAATTAAACACCTTCATTGATGAACATGAAACCTGCCCTATAGCTTCTCAATCTAAAAATATGATTGCCTTTATCCTTAATATCTGCATAGATGAATTTGATGAAAATATCTATGTTGTTGACACAAGGAAGAGATTTGCCCAAGGAAGATCTAATGTTTTGCAGGAAGAAGATGATGAAAACATAAGCTTGGAAGAGGAAGTATGTGAAGAAAAGGATAAAAGCCTAAGCTTGGGGATGTAGGTATAACGTTAATTCCCCACATAGTTATACAAATGAAACATGAAAACTCTCTATAATAAAGTGTAGGTGCTAACTAGCACAAGTGTGGAATAAAGGATAGTAGTGCTGCCCCCTCTCTCTTTTATATTTCTCTTCATTTTTTTTTATTGTGGCCTCCGTGGCTCTTTTAAATTTTCTCTCATTGGTCTCTTTTGGACTCTTTTATGTGGCCACTTTGGACTCTTTTCAATATGCTCACAGGTAGGGGCAACACTCTATTTTTACAAGATGATCATCACACTTTTGGTACTCATAACTCAGAAGACTAATACATGATGTATAAAAGAAGATATGCATGATCGAGCGTAGTGTGGAAAAAATAAAAATGTAGAACATGTGACAAGCCACGCTGCACACTAACTCAATGATCAAGCAAACTATATGATAATGAAGACTGACATCAAGTCATGTAATGTAATGATGGATGTTGCATGGCAATGTATCTCGGAACGGCTATGGAAATGCCGTGATAGGTAGGTATGGTGACTGTCTTGAGGAAGATAGTTGGCTTATGTGTAGGAGAACAGGATGAAGTTCTCCCACGGAGTTGGATGTGCTCACGAAGTATGCACCAATCTCAATGTGAGAGAGGGCATTGCGCAGCACCGAGAGGCTAGCAAAATATGGAAGTGGAAGTACCAAAAACCAAAACTCAACAATGCATTTCGTATATTGCAAACAACTAGCAGTTTCAATGTTCCACAAATGGTTAGAGACACCCCGAGAGGGATCTTGGCGGCGACACAAGTGCCCCGTTGGCTTCTCCGACCGTTGCAGTAACTACCCACTAGGAACTTATTTTCAACTTAGTAGAATTCATGACACATTAGCATTGTTGACTTAGGTTGTTTAGTTCAGAAAAGTACGGCTCCACGCTTTAATAACACCTCTCCACTAATCAGCTCTAACACCATTAACCAACACATTTTAACCATTTTAGTGCCTCAAAACAATTGAAGGGTATCAAATTACCCACATAGTGATCTACAAGACTATGCAGGTTTTTCTACTTCATACCACTGCCACATGCATAGCATTTTTCCGATCTAACACATTAACCAAGCAACCAAAACAACTCTCCAACAAATATAAGTGAAGAACAAGAGAGTTTAACTTAACAACTAGCAGCTCTAAACAAGATAAAAGCTAGAAGCGAGAGCTTACTAGAAAACAGACAGTAGCTAAGAATACTCAAAAAGATATAAGCGAAGCAAAGGAGTATTCAAACGAAAAAGCGGAGCGTGTCTCTCTCCCACACAAATAAAGCTACGATCCAACAAAGATATGACTAACAAACAAACTAACAAAACTGAAAGTAAAAATACGCTCCAAGCGTAGCACATAATATGTAAAGTGATAAAAACGAAGTTCAACGAAGACGACCTTATGATAGTCGATGAAGATGAGGGGATGCCTTGGGCATCCCCAAGCTTTGACTCTTGATAGTTCTTGATATTCAGAGGGGGTGCCATGGGGGCATCCCCAAGCTTGAGCTTTGATCCACCCTCGATTTCTTCATATTCCTCTCATTTGGAACTTCTCATGATTTGATTAGAGGGTTAGTGCTCATAAATTAAAATACACATGTGTTCAACTCATAACAAATTTAAAACCAACTTCATTAAACATTTAGCTACTGTTTACTAAGCCTCAATGTGGCGCTCTACCCCTAGAGTATCACATATGACGATGGTAAAGAGACAAATGCAAAATAAAAGCAGAATCTGTCAAAATCTGAACAGTCTATAAAGATCGAATTTTTCGAGGCACTTCTACAGCTCAAATCAAAAAATTTAAAACTAACGAAAGATAGATAAAAGCATCAGGCTTTCTGTAAAATATTATCAGAAAAATATAAAATTCTGTCGATTTTAGGATTTTCGTGCAACAGGCACACAGAATCTGTTTTTGGACAGCAACACAATACCTCGCACTTTCAATGCATTAGAGGCTAAACTTGGCACAAAAAACCAAAAGAAAAAGATACAATGAAGTTGCTACAGAGGTAATAAATTCATCACTCAAGAAAATAAAAAAGCAAACTGAAAATAAAAGATGGGTTGCCTCCCAACAAGCGTTTTTCTTTAACGCCTTTTAGCTAGGCGCAATGCCAAATCTCAAGTTTTTTCGGAGGCCTTTGCAACATCAAGAGCATAGATTGACCTTATGATTGATTCAAAAGGAAGCTTCTTTCTCTTTCTAGGAAAGTGTTCCATCCCTTTTTTAAGGGGGAACTGAAACCTTATATTTCCCTCTTTCATATCAATAATAGCACCAACAGTTCTCAAAAACGGTCTTCCCAAAATAATAGGACAAGAAGCATTGCACTCAATATCCATAACAATAAAATCAACGGGAACATAATTATCATTAACAACAATAAGGACATCATCAACTCTACCCAAAGGTTTCTTTTTAGAAGAATCAAGCATACTATAGAAACTCTTAGGCATAACAGAAACACTTGCACCAAGATCACATAAAGCATTGAAATCAAAGTCATTTATTTTTATCTTAATAGTGGGTTCCCAACCATCTTCTAACTTCATAGGGATAGAGGTTTCAAGCTTTAATTTTTCTTCCCTAGCCTTGATAAGAGCATCGGTAATGTGTTTGGTAAAGGCGAGATTTATTTTACTAGCATCCGGTGTCTTAGCAAGTTTTTGTAGGAACTTAATGACTTCAGTAAGATTGCAATTATCAAAATCAATTTCATCATCTTTAAATAAACTAGGAGGATCCTCTTTAGTGGTTTGGATAGTATAAAATTTAACAGTTTTCCTATTCATTTCAGCAATTCTAGCTTCTTCAGCCTCTCTAGCCCACCTAGCTTTCAAGAGAGCCATCATCCTTTCATTTTAATTAATTTGAAGAGAGGTAGCATTTAAAGATTCAGTATTTTTATCTTGATTTGGAGTGGTTCTAATTTTCAAAATTTCAACATCATGAGCAAGAACGTCTACTTTAGAGACTAGACTATCTAGTTTTTCCAACTTCTCTTCAACAGTTTTGTTAAAAGCTTTTTGCGAAGTGATAAATTCCTTTAAAACATTTTCAAGATCAGAGGACACATTCTTATTAGGATTATAATAATTACCCTAGGAATTATCATAAAAGTTGCCATTATTGGGAGGATAAGGCTTATAATTGTTACTACCAAAATTATTTCGATAAGCATTATTGTTGAAGTTGTTTATATTAAGAAAATTAACATCAACTTGATCCTTTTCTTGGGCAATTAATGAAGCAAGTGGAACATTATTAGGATCAATATTGGACTGATTGGTAGCAAGCATAGACATAATCATATCAACCTTATCACTCAAAGAGGAGATTTCCTCAACAGAATTTACCTTCTTACCACTTGGAGCTCGTTCGGTGTGCCATTGTGAATAATTTGTCATCATCTCATCCAAGAGTTTAGTTGCTGCACCTAATGTTGTGGACATAAAGGTGCCTCCCGCGGCCGAGTCCAAAAGGTTCCTTGAAGAAAAATTCAAACCTGCATAAAAAGTTTGGATAACCATCCACATAGTTAATCCATGCGTGGGACAATTCTTAACCATAGATTTCATTCTCTCCCAAGCTTGAGCAACATGTTAATTATCAAATTGTCTAAAGTTCATAATGTTACTCCTTAGTTGTATGATTTTATCAGGTGGATAATATTTTCCAATAAAATCATCTTTGCATTTAATCCAAGAATCAATGCTATTTTTAGGCAAAGACAATAACCATTCTTTTGCCTCTCCCTCTCAAAGAGAAAGGGAAAAGTTTCAGTTTTATGATGTCATTTTCTACCTCTTTATACTTTTGCATATCACATAACTCAACAAAGTTATTTAAATGAGAGGCGGCATCATCAGTACTAGCACCAGAAAATTACTCTTTCATAACAAGATTTAGCAAGGCAGGTTTAATTTCATAAGATTCCGCTTTAGTAGCGAGTGGAGCAATTGGAGAGCATATGAAATCATTGTTATTAGTGCTAGTAAAGTCACACAACTTGGTATTTTCAGTAGAAGACATAACGATAAGATAAAATAACAAGACAGAAATAAAGACTACACTAATTTTTTTGGGTTTTAAAATTTTGAAACAGGAAAATAAACTAAACGAGATATAAAGCAAGCAAGATAAAAACAAAGTAAAGAGATCGAGAGTATGAGACTCCCCTTGCTGTAGCTCCAAAGTCCCCGGCAACGGCGCCAGAAAACTGCTTGATGGTAGATATTGATAAGTTGGGTGCCCCAAGCGAAGGCGGAATTGCAGCTAGTAGCAGTTTTCCCTCAATTAAGAACCGAGGTTTATCGAACCAGTAGGACTTTGAAATCAGCATAGAGGTGAATGTTGAAAATCTCTGGCGCTTAGGGATACCTTCAACAGACGTGGACCTGCACACACTCAACCAAATACTTTGTCCCCAACGGCGGAGAGGTTGTCAATCTCTCCGGTCCCGCAGAACACAAAGCGGTTAATTGTATGATGAAATAGATAAAATATGAAAAGTGATCAGAAGAATAATGATAATTAAAAGCAAGTAAATGAGGTTGTAAACAATGTAAAAAGATGGACCGGGGGCCATGGGTTCACTAGTGGAGTCTCTCAAGTAAATAAAATATGCATGTGATGGGTGAACGAATTACAGCTTGGCAATTGACAAGATCATGACACAAACCCAATTTAGCTATGACAAAAAGGACATGATAATATTTATGGAGGCATCACGACAAGGAACAAAGACCGTTGAGTCCAACTGCGTCTTTGTCTAAAAAGTCCACCGTGGGATCGCTATCCAGCCTGTCACCCAACGGTATTAAGTTGCAAGCAACAGACAATTGCATTAAGTAAAGTGCATGAAGTAAGCAATACTAATATCAAAATAAACATTAACACCGCTGTTTTACCCTTAGTAGCAACAGCACACCCTCGCCCTTAGACGTTTCTGTCACTCGTGCCCAGGAACAAAAGGGGGCATGAACCCACTATCTAGCATAAATACCCTCTCTTGGAGATACACACAATCACTTGGCCAAAGTAACTACGCACATCGGAGAGCATGCAAGAACATAAATTACTCATATAAGAATCATGCACAATATGAACATAACTTTATAATCCATCGGATCACAGCAAACACATCACATAGCATTACAATAATCGATCTTGATCATGTTAGGCAGCTCACAAGATCATAAGACATGAAGCACAAGAGAGAGACTACCACCTAGCTACTGCCATGGACCCGTAGTCCAAGGTGAGACTGCTCACAAATCATCCCGGAGGAAGGCATGGCGATGAAGAGCCCTCCGGGATCGATCTCCCCTCCGGCAGAGTGCCGGGATCAGCTTCAGATTGGACCCCGAACTAGGGTTTTCGGTGACGGCGCGTCGGGGTCGAGTTTCTGAAAAATAATGGCCGCCTGGACGTTTTTAGGTTTTTAGGGATTTTATAGGCGTCGGAGGGGGCCGAGGGGGTGCCCAGGAGCAGGGGCGAGCCCCACCTATGGGTCCCAGGGGGGCGCGGCAGGAGGCCGCCTGCGCCCTGTGGGGGGCCCCTCAGGCTCCCCTTTGGTCTTCTGGTGCCTTTCGTCGAGTAAAAATTCTCCGTAAATTTTCGTCCAATTCCGAGAATATTTCCAGAAGTAAATTTTCCGAAATACAAAAACAGCAAAAACAGGGAACTGGCACTTGCCATCTTGTCAATAGGTTAGTCCGAAAAAATGCATAAAATGATATAAATGACAGTAAAAACATGTGACAATATCACAAAACTAGCATGGATCACTCAAAAATTATAGATACGTTTGAGACGTATCAGCGCACTGCTCGAATCAGCAGCCTCTACGTTCCCTTTGGTCGCCTCCTTCTCCCCGCATAGATCCATTGTGAAACCATGTACTCTCTCACAAATTAAATAAGTGTCATTGGTCCGATCGATTAGTTAGCTTGTTAAAATTATATGCGATTAAACAGAAGATCTTCTGTTACACACGTTTAGGGTGAAAGCAGTTGCCTTTCCTCCCTCGCTCCCGTTGCCCCTCCCTGGGTGATGGCGCCCCTTCCCCTCCACCCTAACTCTACCCCCTCACCTTCTCTCCCCCACCGCCGCCGCTGGGCAAAGCCCACGCGGGGGCGGTGGCGGTGGATCTCTTTTTCCCGCTCGCTAGGAGGGCCCGAGGGGGCGGTTCCCGATCTGGCGGCGGTGCAGATCGATTATGGGTCTCGGCCGGCGGCGCTCCGGTCGTGGCGGGCGGCAGGGATGGAGGACGTGACAGTGGCATGCCACGGTGGAGTGTTCTGGACTGGCCACCGGCGGCGGTGGATGTCGCTTCTGCGTAGTGGCCAGATCTAGACCCGAGGGCCTTGATCTGGGCCTGGTCGGCCCGAGTCTCCCTGGCAGCCGGGTAGGGTGGTCAGTGGTAGGCGCAGAGGCGCCACACCCGTTGTACTGACCGTCCCCCGCCGCCATGCTTTCTCACTACCGGCCGCGTCCAGCTAAATCTAGGTCAGGCGGCCTAGGATTTGGCGACCGTGTCCTATTTGTTCTGTGGCATCGGAGTTCCTTTGGTGCGTGACCTTGGACGCCGGGGTGGCTGCCCGGACGAAGAGGTTGTGTGTCTTGCTTCGCGGTAGGCAGCGTTGCAGCGGTGGTGGCGCCTCCGTTTGGCTGCAAGGGCAGCGAGGGGAGGGGCGGCGGGCGTCCATGGTGTTGTCGTCTTCGTGGTGGTGGTTCCCTGGTCAAGTTTTGGAGGGCTCGAGCTAGTGACGGCGATCCCCCCATCGGGTTGTCTTTGGCGACCCTTGGGTAACATGAGTGAGGGTCGAATGAAAGCTCCACACTTGTGCGCCGGCGGTGGCAGCGCCTACAGGCGTTGTATCCCTCTTGGGGGCATCATTGTGGAGTCCTCTCTCCATGTCAGGTTCCAGGTGAAAACCCTAGTACAGTTCTTCGGACTCGGCAACGACGACGTTACGCGTCGCTACCCTCTTGGGGGCGTTGTCATGGAGCTTAGGGGTCTGTTTGTTGCAGCTTCGATTCCTGACGTGAAGCTTCGGTGGCTCCGGCATGGGATGACCTCGCCGGTCTCCTATCTCTTAAACATGACCGCGTTGTCACCGTTCTCGGTCCTCGCTGTTCGTTGGCAGGATCGGCGCTCCACGGCCCGGAGCGAGGGGGCAAGCGGCCCTCTCCAGCAATGGCTTGGTGTGTTCGGTGCAACGTTGTCCGATGATCTTATCAGGAGGCGCGGTTTCGTACCTGCTCGGTAGTCTAGGTTGCTTCTAGCTAGGTCTGGCTTCTCCGGGTTTTCATGCTCGACTTGGGGTTGGGGGTGTTTGCTCTTGTCTCGTTTGTCGTTTCTTTTTGACTTGCTTTGTAAGAGGGTTTCCTCACCACCTTGTATCAGTTCGGTCGTTTATGGCTTTATTTATAAAGTGGGGCGAAAGCCTATTTCGAGAGAAAATTATATGCGATTAAAACGTTGCAGAAAGTATGAAGATGCTGATATCAAAGTTGATGTACATACTGAATGCTCCACCTCATAGAGCCAAGTTATTTGGAGCTGGAATTTTTTTTTTGTTCAAGCTAAAGTTGCATATTTTCCACACCGCCTCCCGTTGTAGCTCAGGTTTTCGCCAGACGTGCTAACTTTTTATGTCAAAATTATACGCAGTATGTAGTGGGAGAAAATAATCTGTTAACGAGATTCAGCAGTCAATCCTACATCTCTTCGCATCTACTAAATCAACATAGCATAGTGAACAACAAGCCTGCCCAGTCCATCAGGCGACTGTCCTGGAGTGTCTCCATTGTGATATTTTGTCTATCTCACTACCCGAAGCGTCTTTATATTGTACAACACCTAGTATAATCATACACTCGACTTTATTGTAACTTTTTTCGAGAAACACGTTATTCTAACATTGGGTGTATCAATCCGGCATTTTGGAGCTCCGGCTACCGCTACAGTGAGCCAGTTTGAAAATTTAAAAAATGGAATATTCATGTTTCAAAAAATCAAGATGTAGACAATGTTGAATTCTAAGAGTAAAAAAACCAATGTAAAATATTCATTTATTTTGGCCAAGTAAAATTAAAGGAAAAAGTCCAAAACAAACCCTAAACTTATAGACGAAAGATAAATCAAACCCTGAACTTTGAATCTCTGAAATTGACACTCTAAACTTGTCAATCCCGGTCTATTTTAGACCTTGTACCTGTTTGGCGCACCGGGAATACAACAATCCCGATCAGAACAACGTGCTACTCTCACTGACAATTCAGGCCCACATGGCATATCCATCCCCTTCTGAATTGGACGGTTGCTAGCTCGAACGCCTCCAATCAATCGATCGATTATAGGTAGCTAGCTTGTCTCGCTAATTTGTTAAAGCAATATCAATCAAGACGCAAGGAGCAACCATCTAGTTAGCTGAATCAAATCAATCACAAGGAAATCAAAGTGGCGGCCAAACGGGCCGGAGGAGGTGATTGGTCGCATCCTGGGAACTGAGGCCGCCGTATCCGGCGTCTCTCGCATGCGGAGTGGTGCCCTCCGCCTGAGCTCCACCCGGACCACCCTGCGTCATCCACCTGATGTAGCCCGCGCTTCCGGGCGTGCAGCTCCATGGATTCAGAGCTCCACCCAGCTCCCATCCCCCAACAGGTCGCCTGCGCGCTGAAGCTCCCAATCGACCGCACCTCTGTACTGCTCCAACCGGTGCCGCTGGGTGGCGCGAGGATGGAGGCCATGAGTTCGCCAATTGAGGCGGGGTAGAGAGGAACACAACCGGCGACATGTGGTCCGCTGGCGCCGCACATACAGAGTCCAAGCCGACCGACGCGCTCATGAACCAGCACAAAAGGTTGAAGATAGACATGACTAGTGAGCCAATGATGTCACTGAGGTAGCAATTTGATTATTATTTTTCTGGCGTGAAAAACATGAGCAAAGTTTAAAATAGACCGGCATTGACAAGTTCAGAGTATCAATTTCAGGGATTCAAAGTTCAGGGTTTGATTTATCTTTCGTCTATAAGTTCAAGGTTTGTTTTGGACTTTTTGCAAAATTAAATTGTGGATCTAAAGTAGTGAACCGTGTAAAATTTCAAATCTTCCCAGATTGTCATTTTTTTGTTATTTTTATGCAGCTTAGAATAAAAACTATTTCATGTTGAGATTTTGCAGGTTCGTAGCATACATCATTGAGTGTGTTTAGGAATTTTTTTCAGATTTTTCTGAAACTTTAAAATTTCATCTTCAAATTTTGAAAAAAAACAAGCTCCGCATATATGATTGGAAAGTGGTAGTGGATAATCCAAATTATCCGACATTTGTTTTGAGTAATATGAAATGGATGTGGAAATATTTGAATCCGGACGAAAATAGAAACGGACGTGGAAAATATCTGGATTCAGTTTACGAATACAAATATAAATGAGGTATTAAATTTGAAACAAATGTGGATATGAAAATGGATATATTTGTATCCAAGTATAATTATACTCCCTCCGTATCAAAATGTAAGATGTTTTACAATTTGCCTTTCCATCCGTATCTAGACATGTTTTAGTGCAAGTTTCATATGAATATTGTACTAAAACATATCTAGATACGGATGGAAAGTCAAATGCTAAAACATCTTATATTTTGATACGGAGGGAGTAGTAGCCAATTTCAATATTCATGCTCGACATGCCAATTAAAATTCCAGCCGATATGCCAACTACACAATCTAAACAAAACTTATAGAGTGGTCAAATGTATTTTTCCGTGGTTGAACTTGAAACTCTATCGTTCTATAGTTAAGTAATTATATGACATCAGTGTATTATTTCGCTATACTCGTATTCGCTTTGATTGAGAACATCCAATCCACATCCATATTCGATACATCCATATTCATATACGTAGCCATTTTAAAGATATGAAAATTGACGTGGAAAAATGGCACTATCCGATCCGTTCCCCTCTACAAAGGCGTTGTTTATTTTCACAGTAATATGATCACACGTGCCTCTAGAGAAAAAGAAATGGTTCATTTATGCTAGGTGGATGGAGAGAGGAAGTTACCTGACTGTGAAAGTCACGAGGAAGAGCACTGAATCACGATCTTGTTTTATCGGAGAAGAAATGTTTTGCGTGTGGTCTAAGTAGGACAATTCATCTTGTACGGTCGTAAAGGAGCAAAGTTAGCTGGAGGATGGACATTCATTGCACCAAGTTTGATCATGCATAAATCTCACACAATTCCCCACAACAACAACAACAAAAAATTCACACAAACATCAGAGCACTCTTGCAGTTTGGACAGCTCAAGGCTTCAGTGCAAATAACAATGTGCAGTCTCTCTTGCATCCCGTGTTGGGTCCTCTCTCTTCTTTAACCGGGCCCTTGTTTTTGCCAGGAATGGAGGGCATTGTTTGATTTCCTGCTCCCCTTTTGCTTTAAGCAAAGCATCGAAGAATTCAGGAAGTTAAACGGGGCCGTAATTGCAAGTTAAAGTACTTAAAGGAAAGAACCAACGAATCCAAGAAAAAGAAGGAAAAGCACAGGAAGAAGAAAGTGAGCCATGTTCCTCATACATACTCTATAACAGTAGGCAGTAGGTGAAGAGGGGTCTTATGGAGGTACTCATCACATTAAGAAAGGTTCATTTGGAGGGTAATCGTATCATCTGGCACCGCTACGGTAATACCGTGCAATAATAGCATCATGTCTCCTAACGGCTACTTCTGCTGCGGTATCTCCTTTCTTCTTTTTTTGTAAACACTAGCTCCTGATGTGCTTATTAGAGTGTCAGTTGATTTTATTTTTAAACAAATCACTATTAACCCCAAGCATGGCGAATTGTCACCACCATAACCATTCTAGCTCGGAGTCGAATGCCTGTCACAAACTCACAATCCACTTAATCTATCAAGTTCTCTAAAAGAATTCCGAGACACTAAAGCAGCACAGTATCCTACTCATACCTGGGTGTTGGAACAGCCATAGATCAACACTCTAATCCCAAGAAAGCAAACAAGCATTATACTACTACTATCTGAATTTTTTTGTTTGGCAGTAGCAGTAGGAGTGAGTGCTGCTATAAAGAGGAAAGGAGAGCACCAGACTGATGATACCTGCTGTCGTCCTCCGCCTGCCCTCAGCCTCCACCAGGCGTCCAGCTCAGCCCCCGGAGACACCACCTGTCCTTCGCTCCGGGCTCTTGGCTTCAGTTCCCTCCCGCTCCTGCCACGGCCCCGTGAACGGTACTAATCCACAACCGCGGCTGCCAGACTCCGGAGGACACTCGCGCTAGGCGGCAAGAAGCAAGTGTGTATCACGAGCGTGTATGCCAGCCATAAAATGCAGTAAGAAACAGAGAGTTCATCATCTTGTTCATCAGCGGTCTGCAGGAAAAGCTTCCTCGGTCACCTCCATCTCCATGGCTTCTTCGGTGACTCCAAGGTGAGCTCCAGTTTATTTTATTTTGTTAGTTTTGGCGCCAGGTGTGCTTAACACGCTGGTTCCGTTCTTGTGTTGGTGCTGTTTTGGCCAGTTGTTGAAGAAAGGGAGCAAGCAACTGAACTGAGCGAGTATAGTAAGGTTGTTGCAGGCAGCGGGGATCTTTCTTTGCTGGTTAGGGATGGGAGGAAGCACTAGTCTATTAGCAGTGCTAACATTTTTGTGAGAGATTTAATTCGGAGGCCGTTCTGCTTCTGGTCACCGGTACCTGTCCCTCAGGCAGCTTTGCACCTTTACATCCAGGCCTCTGAGTTTTGTGTGCCCATCCATAAACCCACAATCAAAAGCTTGATTCTGCTTCTGCTGCTGTTGGTACTGCTGTCCTTGATCACGAAAAGGAGAAAAGAATCACCAAAGATTAGCTTGTGCAGTACATGTCCTTAATTTCGTCATCTTTTTTGCTCTGCTAGTTCTTGGTGATCAAGCGGTGACGAAGTGAGTCTGTGAGTTACTCTGTCTGAAGAAATCATCTCGTCTCATCTTCCCCAACAATGGCGGCCGGAGGAACCCATTTGCTGGTGTTCTTCTTGTTCCTGGCGTTGCTCCCGGGGACCACGCCGCTGCAGCCCTCCCAGACATGGACGCTCCTGAAGGTCCAGCAGCAGCTGAACCGGCCCCCGGTGCTCAGCCACTGGCGCCGCACCACCGACTTCTGCAGCGGCGGCGGCGGCACCGTGTCCCCCTCCGCCGCCGTCGTCTGCTACGGGAACACCGTGACGCAGCTCCACATTGCCGGTGCTGCGAGCGGCGCCCCGCCGCTCCCGCTCAACTTCTCCATCGGCGCGTTGGTCACCACGCTGTCAAAGCTCCCGGACCTCAAGGTGCTCACCCTCTCCGGCCTCGGCCTCTGGGGCCCCTTGCCGGGCAAGCTGGAGCGGCTCGCCGCGCTGGAGATCGTCAACATGAGCGGCAACTACCTCTACGGCCCCATCCCGAGGGGGCTCTCGCGGCTCCGGAGCCTGCAGACTCTCATCCTCGACGATAACATGATCGGCGGCGAGGTGCCGGGCTGGATCGGGACCGCGTTGCCGTCGCTGGCTGTCCTGAGCTTGCGGAACAACTCCCTGGGTGGCGCCGTGCCGGACTCGCTCGGGAGGGCGCCGTCACTGCGGTCGCTCGTGCTCGCCTCCAACAATCTCTCCGGCAACCTCCCCGACATGCGCGGCCTGGCGAGCCTCCAGGTGCTCGACGTCGGGGGCAACTCGCTCGGCCCGGCGTTCCCGCGGCTCGGGAGGAAGGTGGCGTCCGTGGTGCTCAGCCGGAACAGGTTCGGCGGTGGCCTCCCCGCCGCCGAGCTGAGCACCTTCTACCTCCTGGAGCGGCTGGACGTGTCGCGGAACCGGTTCGTCGGGCCGTTCCCGCCGGCGCTGCTGTCCCTGCCGTCCCTCCGGTACTTGAACATCGCCGGGAACCGGTTCACCGGCACGCTGTCCGACAAGGTGCCCTGCGGCGACAATCTCCAGCTCGTCGACCTGTCGTCGAACCTCCTGATGGGGAGCGTGCCGGCCTGCTTGAGACACGGTGCGAAGCCGGAGACGGTGGTGCTCTCGTCAGAAAACTGTTTGGACAAGAGCGACGGTTCACAGAACCCGTCGCCGTTCTGTCAAAACCAGGCATTGGCCGTCGGGATTGTGCCTCACAAGGAGAGGAGGAAAACTGGCCGACAGGTGGGCTTCATCGCCGGCATTGTAATGGCGGTGCTCGTCGCTGTTTCGCTCATCAGCGCCATGACCTTCTTCGCCGTCAGGAAGATGACCATGGAAGGCGCAAAGACGAGGCCTTCGGCGGCATTGGTGGAAGAACAATCCTCTTCGAGTGCCTACCCTTCCAAGTTGTTCGCCGATGCACGTATGATTTGATCTCTGAATTTCATCGTCTGAACTTCTTTTCTTGAAATCAAACTTGCTAAGAAAAATCACTAACATTTGCTTCTCATTTGGCAATTGGAACGACAAAAAAAAGGTTACATATCACAGACAGTGAGGCTAGGAGCTTTGGGGATCCAACCATATAGATCATTTTCTTTGGTCGAGCTCGAGGCAGCGACAAACAACTTCGCAAACTCTTGCCTGCTCGGGCAAGATTCTTATGGCGAGGTACATCTTCGATCTTCCCCACTGATAAATTTACAGTTTGTTCAACACTGGGGCAATTGATGCCTGCAATTTACCGTGACTTGTTCTACTTATGCACATGGCCATGAGTTGAGTTCATTATGTAATTTGAATGGTCTATCGCCGTTTTTTCAGATGTATCTTGGAAAGCTAAGCAATGGCACCCCGGTGACGATCAGGAGCCTGAAGGTTAAGAGGAACCAGAGCTCCCAAAGCTTCAACCGCCACATCGAAACAATATCCAGGCTCAGGCATCGGCACTTGGTCAGCTCTCTAGGGCACTGCTTTGAGTATGATCTCGACGATTCCACCATAACCCAACTGTACCTCGTGTTCGAGTACGTGCAAAACGGAAGCCTGAGGAGCAGGATTTCCCGTAAGTTGTCAGTTCGCTTCGCCTTCATTTTTCACTTGCTCTGACAGCCCAATGACTGAATGTTATGCTGCTTGATTGAACCGTTCTTTATCAGAAGGAACTGAAGGACGGAAGCTTACCTGGGGGCAGAGAATTTCAGCCGCCATAGGTGTTGCGAAGGGCATCCAGTTCTTGCATGGAGGGATCATACCTGGTTTATTCGGGAATAATCTGAGGATCAACAACATTCTACTAGACCAGAACCATGTGGCAAAAATTGGCAGCTACAATATTCCAATTCTAGGAGAGGCTGCAAAACCTGAGGTACATCAGTGAAAAACAAACTTATGATTTGCAGCTACTCTTAGTAAAGTGTTTATGGCTGTTACTGACCAACAAACTATGTTGTTTGCCAATCCAAGCAGGGAGGGGCTGGAAGCAAGCACCAAACTGATAGGTACCAGCAAGGTTCAACCTTTTAATGCTACTATCATCTACGGAGTAGCAGTTTCACTCGTGAGGACTGATATTTTCTTCTCGACTTCCTTCTTTTGTCTGCAATGTTTTACTTGGCAGCGCAATGCTCGGCGACAAGATCGATATATTTGATTTCGGCGTGATCCTGCTTGAGCTTGTATCTGGGAAGCCAATCACGTCCATTTATGAGGTGGAAATAATGAAAGAACTGGTATGTATGATCACGGATCACCTGTGTAGTCGTGTACCTTACAATGCCACACAGGCACCTGAAACTCACTATGCTGCAGCTACTATGGGCAATGGCTGAGGAGGACCGGGCCAGGAGGAGGAGCTTCGTAGATCCGGCGGTGAACAAGAGCTGTTCAGAGGAATCACTGAGAACTGTCATGGAGATTTGCCTGAGGTGCATAGCCAAGGAGGCGGTGCACCGGCCGTCCGTCGAGGACGTGATCTGGAACCTCCAGTTCGCCACCCAGGTGCAGGACGACTGGGAGGGGGAGATCCGGAGCGGCGACGGGTCCCCGGTGTCGTCGTCCCGGGCCACCAGGTCGTCCAGATTCAGCAGATAGATAAACCAGGTGTCAGTCGCCTGAGGCTGCTGAAGCTGGAGCTGCCAGTTACGAGTTCTATCCTCCAGGATGTGCAGAAAAGGAGGCTCCAACTACTACTAGGCTGTATCTGTTCTGTCAGTGTAGAGTTTCTTCCTCTCAATTCCTCTAGTTTTTCTATCCCAAGGCTTGATCTCAGGGGCAAATTTTCCTTTTTCTTTTTCTCCATGCGTGCAATAATGATGTGCACTGGTGCTGTGCAAAGCATCGTTCAGTTCAAAAGCAAAGCTTTGTTTCTACCAACGGCTCAGAGGGTTATGTGATCAGTATAAAAGCTGGTGCTACTGCCGTTCATGTCAAGCACATGACCACCAACCTGCTCGTGATCCATCTCATGATGTCGAAGGATTCAGTGATGTTTTTTTTTTTTGATAAGGGGCTTTATTACTTAAAAGGCAGTGATGGGTTTCTGCAACCTAAGCATGTAGCAAACAACTTCCATGGCTATAGTATAAGGTATTTACATTAGCTAGCATCACATGCCTTTCATCACACACACACACACACACACACACACACACACACTACATTAGGAAAACCAGCAGGAGATCAAGCACAGGAGCACACAACAGCTCCGGAGGATCTTCGATGTTTTGGTGGGTACACACAGACCGGCAAAGCGAGAAATGGAGATGTTCCAGTGTTGCTTACTGCAGAATCTGGCGAGCCTAGTCCGCCTGCCAGCTCTGCTCCACGATCACATGAACTTTGCGGTTGTACTCGCGCTTGTTCTCCCTGTACATCTTGGCTGCTTCGGAGTTAGCAGGAGAGTTTGGATTTGGGTCGCACAGCAGGGACTGCGGAGCAAACCACAGCAGAGATGAGTAGCTAGGTTTAGTGTACAGATACTATCAGGGAAAGACAACTCGTGGTGCCCCAGGACATTATTCTGGAATAAGCAGAAGCAGATAATCTTTCCATCCACGACAAAACTGAAAAATGGTTGTAGTTGGTACTCGGTAAGTATGATCGAACTCTAGGATGCTGTGTCACCTACTCACCGGTAAACTATCTGTTGGGTGGCATGTCCTATATGACAGGTAGTTTAGTAAACAATGGAAGTCGTCAATAAAATCTGAATTTGACCTTAGTGACAGCACTGTGCAACTGGTGTCGATTTACAGGTGAGAACCAATCTCTTTTTTCTTCCCTACTATTGTGAAAATGGAACAGGATTTACTTCTAATGACAACAACACAAACTGTGTGAACTTGAAAGTAGGCAGTAAGGTACCATACCAATGAAGCTAACAAACTGATCCAAGTACAGAGATGGCCTAAATGGTACCTGGACAGAGGTCAGTATTGCTGCAACATCATATATGGGGCTCCACTGGTTCTGCAAGATATCCAAGCAGATGCTTCCATCTGCATAAACTGAATACATAATGGAAACATTAGACCAGTTTCCAGCGGACCTTCAAGGCTTCAATCTCTGCAAATAGTTTAGCCGTTTGAAAAATTAATCAAGTGACTGAAAGAGTCATAAATAGAACATACTATTCGGGTGAAACATCTTCGAGACAAACTGAACAGTTGGTGGCTTGTTGGGATAATCTTCTGTGAATTTCAGTGTCAGCTTGAACGTACCTATTAAGTGTAAAATAATCAATTTTAGCAAAACTTGTGATTACTGAACACCACCAGTTTGTTATTATGCAGACTACAGCAATGGAAAGACAGTGTGAATCATACTTTACCGGTAGCATAAGTGTGTCGATTAAAGCTAGTATGTTGCAATCTTAGCAAACAAAAACAAGGGGATACGATCCAATAAACATCGGACAGGATTCAAAGTGTTTGTTATCAATTACCATAATCTGTGGGTATGTTTAAGTCTTGCAGGCAACAGAAATTAGGTAGAAAATAGACTTTCCTGCATGACATAGTCATGTAAACTAGGCTTCTAGTATGTTATTCACTAAAGAAAACACTAACCCACCAAATGAAGCTGCTATCCAGAGATAGAGAGACATCGTCTAAACAAGGACTCCCCTTTCCCCGTTTATAGATGGTTACATACTACATAGTAATGCCTAGCTGCAAACCATTACACAAAAATCTCCAACGGATAGTAATGATAGTCAAGAAGTCTACTCTCACCTCTCGCTTTATTATTCAAGAGTCACGAGCATATTCTTTTATGGGCTGTAGTCATTACTGATAATTCTTGTGCTGCCAGGTAGTATGACAAACTGCAAAACATGAATTGCCTACGAAATTCAAACCATGCCAATGAACCATGTGTTTTGCTAACTTGTGACAATATGAACAACCTTTAGCATTAACGCATCAATCGAACATAAGACAAAAGCTCTTTATGTTTCCGGTAAACGTCAGACACCCCATATGATATAGCTGTTTCTTTCCTGTCATACGAGCAGCGCAAACTAACCGGTAAACGACGTGCTTAGTTAGGCAAGTTGCTATTTGGGGGCAAGAAGTTCTTCTACTTCCCACTGCTCTGCATCCACAGCTTTGAGCACGAGAAATCAACCGAGAAAGAGGACGCTCTCTCGCACGATTACAGATTACAATTGGATCCAACTGAACTATAGTACCAATGCATGTACTCCCCCCCGTTCACAAGAACAGCAACGGGCATGTACTCCCCCCCCGTTCGCTAATATAAGATGTTTTGGATATTTCAATGTGGACAATACACAAACTAAAATGAGTGAACATGGTACACAGTCACACCTAAGTAACAGAGCAACTACGTTTGGAGGATGAAACATTCTGAGACCAAAATCGGGCCGGCTCACCTCCGTCCCACGGCGTGTCGTCCGGCCTGCAGAACACGCACCAAACAACATAAGCGAACGACATGTTAACGGCCGACCAGGCCTAAATCCCCAAGCTCCAAAAATCTAGAGAGGGAGCAAAAAGGCGGCGGCGTAGGGCGCGGCGGGGTTACCCGAATATGACGGCGTTCCAGAGCGTTATGTTGTTCTCTTGCGGCGCGCCGCTGATGCCGGCGGGCGCGTCGTGCTGCAGGCGCTTGAAGTCCCGCATCAGGCGCTTCCGCGCCGGCGTGGACATCCCCGCCGCCGCCGCCCGAGTCCCGGTCCTGATCCCTCGCTCCCAGCACGCGCGCGCGCTCGCCGGGTTGTGGTACTGGAGGAGAGAAAGCTTCAGAGTGAGAGACGGGCGCAGGTGGATGCGAAAAGGAAATGTGGTATGGGCTCTCCACTGACGTGCTGGATCCACCGTACGGGCCCGACCTGTCGGTAGGGCGAGGCCACCAATGGATTGATGCGGTGCAACCAAGTGGGCAAGTGGGTTCTCTGGACCTACATGTCGGTGCCTTGGTGGTGGGCCGGGCGGTGGATGGCCTAGATTCCGTGGTTTGGACAAGATCGCTTTAGGCGGGGATAAAGCTCGGCCGGTGGGGCCGAGAGAGCCGCCCCTTTTTCTTTTTTCTTAACTAGGTAAAAGATTTGTCTTTTTATTTTCATTGATATAGAAGAAACTAGACTTACCCAAACTTATAAGCATCGACAAACAAGGTCGAGACTTTTATTCCATGTCTCCCTCCTCTGGAATCCTCGAACAAACTAGACTTACCCAACATGAAAATGTATCCACTCGCGCAACAAAATGTTCATTCATTATTGGGTCTTTCAGCTAATATCTACTGTATTGTTGCAAAATACATTATGCAAATATTTTTATAGATATATATTGATGTTTATGTGGTATCTATATTTTGTACTAATGGGTCAAAATTATAAAACATTGACTTTTGGCCAAATTATTCTTCGCCATTTTTGGGAACATAGGAAGTACATGTTTTTCTTCTAGTTTTTTCTTGTTGTATAATGTTAACCTATGCTTACAATTTTCTTAAAAAATAATTATGATTGTCATGTCAAAAAATAATTTTATCCAAAATTAGTGGGGCGTAGCTCAACTCCAACTTCCCATTAAAGTATTCAAGCGAATGAGAATGAGCGATGGAAATTGAAGAGCTTCGATAAGAACTTGCGAATTCATTTCATTATTAATGAGTTGAGTTATTTATGGATATTGAACCAACAACCAAGCAAATAACTATGTAGATTATACTATGTAGATTACGCTTTAGGCAGGTACATATGAATAGGATTGTGAGCACTTGATCGTAAATAGCGTAGTTGTTCATTTAATTTGATGATGTGAAAGAGCAAGTTCGTGGGTTAGGATGATTCAATTCTTGGCTTTGGTGTAGTGGAGTTGTAGAATGGGTTAGTAGTCCTCACACGGAGAGGAAGAAACTATTCGGTAGGCGGGATTCACCGCCATCATTGTAATGGCAGTTCTAGTTCTTGTTTTGCTAATTGGCGCCATGGTCTTCTTGGTCATTTTTCGTGCAAGTTGGAGAAACTCTATCGATCAGCCACGAGGCAATGTGGGAGGTATATGATGATAAAGTGTGTGTTCTTCTCTTGGTTGCTCGTCTGGCACTGTATTGTCTAAATAATGCGAGACTTGACGCTATCCTATTGTTAGCTAAATTTCGTATGTCTTTGGATGAGCTTGTGGCATATCCTGGTAGGCCTATGACAACTTATGGCACAGTTTATCCTTCAAAATGTTTCATGGTGCCCGACATTGTCGTCTAACATTTTCAAGTATAGTAAACGAGTGTCTAGTCTTAATGGGTGTTCTTTTATTGTTCAAATCAATTAAGAGAGTCGTCGTCAACCCCGAATAGTGGGCATGCTTTTATATGATATTCACATCGGAGAAGTACGTAGTACCTCAGTGGTTTGGTTGCAGTGGCGTAGACAGTTGACCAATGATTCATGTTGGGAGCAAACTTCTGATATCTCACCTTAGTGGGATCTTTCTTCAAAAAAGTTTGATAGGGTTTCTCCCATGTTGGACTAATTTTTTATATTCACATCGCACACACTCGAATTTTCCCATTCTTGTGTAGTCGAGACAACACATCGCATACATATTTAGATGATGTGTGTCACCCACATTGGACATAGTCGCTTGCACATGGAACGGAAAACTATGTACAATCATCTTTTTCAGCACGGTCACTTTACCGTCTATCATACAATATATATTACTCGAATCGGTTTTTGATCGATTAGCAAGATAATTTATGATGCTCCACATGCGTAAATCAATGGTAGGTTCCTTGAAGACGTATGTACATAGTTAAAGTGTATTGCATGCATGATTTGACATGAGAATACTAATCCACGAATTTTTAAGTTCGAACGTGCATGTGTATGAGCCTGCCTATCGCATTGTGTAGGCCATAGTCATAAGTTGACAGTGTGGTAGGTAAACGATGTAATTCTCTCTATCACGAGCAAACTATAACCATTGTGAAGTTGAATAATTGTACCAATCGCTGGCTACAAAAGAGGCAACCCTCACACCGCATGTATGGGCTTTTACATTACAACATTTTTTCGGACTTAATAGCTTGCTATCAAAACTTCCTTCGGAAATCTTAATTTTTCGTCCACTCTAGCTTAAGGTTTAAGCACAACTCCATATATAGGCTTGATTTGGCTTGTCTTTAAGCACAAAGAGTGTTAAACATGAACATGCCCCTGAAGTACTTATCAGATGAGAATGAGAGTCATCAAGATGTGTCGTTGAAGCTATTGTGACCTTGCAAGCATACGCATGTGGTGAGTAAGTTTCTTCTATCTATTTGTTGAACTTCACATCTTCCAATAAGGCGGAAACTTGAAAAGAGGGTGCAACATTGTGCTAACTTTAGCATTAACGCACGACGTTTTTGCTAGCAGTAGTATATCACATGGTTGGAAACGTCTGATCATCTGACGCTCGTTCGTTGCTGTTTGTGTACTTAATTATGAAGTAGCGATATCCGAGTGTTTTGAGGAACTCTTCTAGTTATAAGTGTTTTTAATGCAATTATTGTGATATTGCACTGTGTCGATAGTGTTAAGTGATTTTTTCATCCTATTCAAACAATAAATGGCATGGAATATGCATGAGCAAAAAGAGTGAAATGAGGACGTAAGCCCTCTTCCTTCTAAACTAATTGCTTTCGCTTGAATCTTCTAGTAAAAAAGTATACTAAGTGGTTGAAGATAACTTGGTTCAACTAATATCAATCCATGGGGCCTTTAGTCATAGCCCCGCCTCTGCCTTGTGTGTGATGCGAAGTAAAAAGGAGAAAAATGTTTTGTATCAATCCATGGGAGTGAGCAATGGGTCCGGGCTCTTCACATGGATTTTACTTGTATTTATTTGGTATCTATTGATATTTATGTGGTATCTATTGATATTTATTTGGTATCTAATATTTTTGTATTTTTGTCTATGAATTTGGTCAAACTTAGAAAATGTTGAGTGTTGACCAAATTATTATACGCCTTTTTTTTGGAAGGGAGGAAGTATAAGATTTTCCTCCATATATTTTTGTCGTATAATATCGAACTACGCTTAAAATTTTGTGGGAAAATATTTATGATTGTAATGTCAAAAAATAATACTATCCATAATTAGTGGGGTCGGTGTAGCTCAACTCCAACTTCCCATTTAAGCATTCAGGCAAATGAGCAATGAAAATTGCAGTGCTGTAACGCCCCGACCCCGGAATTATACAGAGAGGCTATGTAGTCAACACAACCATCAATGTATAAAACAAAGATCGAGACTTGTGGAACAGAACTGGCACAAGTCATGACTCTACGACACAAAACATTTATATAGCAACTCATATAACGAGAAGAATACAAATATTACAAGCAAAAGGATCACAGATCCAACAATTCAACAAGCGGAAGCGAAGTAGCGTTGTCTAATACAACAAGAAGCAAATTATGGCCTAAGAGGCCTACAGATAACATCACCAAGCCAGCTTGTTCCACGGTCCCAAGCTGCCACCTGGGAACCCCAGACTAGTAGTCGACGTCAACGAAGAACCCACCTAACTGCTCGGTGTCGTCCTCCTCTGAAATACAAATACATAGAGGCAGCAAAGAGAGACTGAGTACGATGTACTCGCAAGTTTAGTAGGGCGATATAGGCCCAATGACTGACGGAGGCTCTAAAGCTGTATAATGTAGTTCTTTTGCATAAAGCTAAATTTCATAAACCAAAACTTAAAAGACACCTGGCATTCGTCTACTCAGAATATTTTTATAAAGGGGTAAGAGAGTATCAACATCATCTTCGGTTCCCATCGAACCTACTTGTAGCCACAAACACATCTCACACAAAGGCACTCCCTCGACTCCCCTCGAGGAAATGAACCTCTATCTCATGTTTATTATGCAACCTCTAGCTGCCATATCAATTAGGTTAAAAGTTATCTATGGTCTCGTATATCCGTTCCCAAGTCGTCCATAACCGCGGACACGGCTTTTCGAAAAGATTAACCCTGCAGGGGTGTACTATTTGAAGTCGCCAGGTTTCCGCAGGAACCCCAGCTCCTTATCCATTGGTACCGTCCGACTCACCTAGTTGGCCCTCTTCCGGGGAAGGCCGGCAAGCGGGCGCGGTTAGACCTTTACAATGCATGAGACTATCCAAGAGTCATCTGTGGCCACAGGACAAGTTTACCCAGCCTCAGCCCCTGCCCCATCGCCACATCCTAACACCACCATCCTCATCATCCTTTTTCCGCTCACACACACGGCAAATGGAAATAGCAAACTAGAGGACCCTTGGATACGCCCTCACAAATTATTCGGTCAGTAAGGCGCCCATACACCCACCAATGGCAGCACGCTCGTCTTGGTTCAAGAGGTAAAGAACTCGCACCTAGGGGCTAGAGTGAGGCAAAACACCATCCCCGATGGCAACTCACCCAAGCCGTCTTAGCATTTTAATTAAGCATCACAATTATCCACCTTGCCCGAATCATTCCATCAACATCAATAATTTCTGGAATTAACCACGGACATAAAGCATTTACTTAAGCATGGCTAAGCATAGCTAAGCTTATGAATACAACAATTATAACTTTATCTCGGCCAACACTTCAACCCTAGGTTTCATAGGTAGGGATACATGTGATTGGCTCGGGAGGATCATGCATTAATAGGATATTATAATAATTACCAAAGGAGACATTTGAACCGCATGCAATATTATGGTGGATAAAATAATTTGATCAAAACATAGGATGCTAGATGCCAAGAAGGTTAGGTTATCTCTTGCCTTGCTGCCGGGTAGCGTAGTATTGCTCGTCGGGGTAGGAGAGGGAACCCTCGACTCCGGAATCTATCGATACCCAAAGAAAAATACAAAACACACATAAATCACACGAACACAAGATGTAATGCTCAATCACATGATGACATGTCAAGTTGATGCAAAGATATCATTATATAAATTAAAAGCAAATTTAAATGAGGAGCCAAATAATTAGTGCAATTATTTGGAACCAACCCCATATTTATCTTAGTGGCCACATTCTTTATATAATATTAAATTATTATAGAGGTGGCTCAATTATGCATGAACATGACAAGAATGGATAGGATTCGTCATTCCGATCATTTCGGTAATTTATTTGTAATTTTCGGAGTACCGATGAATAAATAGCAAAATAAAGAAATAAATGAATTTAATTCATTTAACCAAATTATGAATAACATCAAATAAAAGTTTGTGATCATGATGTGATAAGTGCATGGGTTGATAGCATTTGACATGTTGATCACTTTGATACTTATTCCATAATTTTTGGACAATTATTCAAAAAGTTATGAATTTCTCAAATTAGGCATTATTTAACCTATTTTGGAAACTCTTAGTTAACCCAAAGAATATAGTTCCAAAAGAAGTTTACAACGCTTCCAAAAGGTAGATTTTGTTTTACTGAACATTTTGCAATTTGAACCGTCGAATTTGAAGCATTTTTCAATTATCTATCGATTTTTCAATTTGTTTTATTTTCCTGAAAAAGGAAAGCATTTCCAGGCAGGCCGGCCAGGCCGGGCTGCAGGCCGGCCAATATGGCCGGGCCACAAACCGAGAGCCCCCGGCCACCTGCCGGCCCATATGGCCGGGCCCAACCCGAGAGGCCCCGGCCTCGTGGCCGGTCAGGCCGGGCAACGGCCGGGCGTGCGTGGGTGCGTGTGTGCTGACGAACACGCTGACGCCGCCGGCGACCCACGGCGAAATCGACGGTGACGCGAGGGAAGAAGAGGGGGAAAAGGACGCGGGAGGAAACTACCCCGGACTAGGAACTCACCCTGGACACGAATCGGTGATCAGCACGGCGAGGGGCGGCCGGAGTCGCCGGAATTGGTCTGGGCGGGGAGCGGCCGAGGGGGTGAGGTCGAGGACGCGAGCGTCGTCTCCGGTAGCCCCCGGCTCGATTCCTCGGCCTGGGAGGACGAGGAGGATGCGGCGGAGGGGGATGGGGTATCGGCTCGAGCTGAGGAAGCGCAGGACAGCGGCGATTCGTCGCCGACGGCTACCTCTCCACGGTGGCCACCCGGAGGTCGCCTTGTTGCTCTCGATCCGGAAAAGCTGGGAGGGAACAGAGGGAGTGGTCGAGGGGAGCAGGTAGACCGCGTATGGGAGGCTCTACTCCACCAGGGCCACGCCATGGTGCCGAGCACCTTGGCCAGCTCACGGCATGGCGCCAGGGCCAGTGAGCACAGTGAGAGAGGAGAGAGGGAAAAAGAGAATCGCAGATAGGTCCCTGGAACTTTTGAATCAATTTCAAACAGGTCCAACAGCAGAGTTTAACCAATTAAACAAAGCACCAGGACTTTTCTAAAAACCCAGAAAAATTTATATAAGCTAGAATTAACATTTAGGACCACCACATAAATTGGCGAGGTCAAATAAATTAGTTTGCCCAAAATTTGTTCATAGCCTTTAGTTAGGGTAATTTAGGGCAATTTCCAAAATGTCTTTATTTGGGGCATTTTAACAATTCCAAAAATCATGAAAATTTTCCTGGAGGCTCTCACAACCATCTTGAGACTCCCCACGAATTTAGTTTGAATTTTTGGAAGTCCTAACTTGGTTCCAAAAATAGGAATTGAATTCAGCCCATTTTCAACTCTCATGTCACTTCTTATTTGACCAAAACTAAAAAGTGAGAAAAAGTTAAACAACAAGATGGAAACTTCCTAAACAGGTTGGAAGTTCATTTAGTTGGTTTCCAAGGTGGGCATTGCATTTGGTTGGAGGTTTTGGGGAAGGTTGGCTCCCCATTTCAACTTGTTGCCAAAAGTAAATTTGGAAAGCCAAAATGCATATGGATGCTATGATGCAAACAAGGAAGCAAAAGTGGAAAAATTCTTCGTATTTTTCATAACCAAGCTAGGGCTGTTACACTAGGCTGCTAGCAATGTCTAGTCTTATTGAGATAACAGAATAAACATGGTAAGGTCAAATAAAATAAAATAAACATGGAGAGGGATTCGAGAAGGAAGAGATGAAATTGGTGGATTAGAGAGCCAATCGATCCCGGCCAGGGAGGAGCGAGTCCAGTCCACATGGCGGTGCAGGGAGCGGTCTTCTTCGCCGTCCTGGTGGTCGTCCACGAGGAAGGCGTGAGAGGAGTCGGTCTATTGGAGGAGGGAGCGCTGATCTTAAATCCTCTTTGCGCCGCCGTCTTCTTCACCTCCTGGTGGTCTTCCACAGGGAAGGCGAGCGGGGTGTCTGGGCTGGCGGCGCCGTCCCTCCTATGGCGGTTTTCAGCAGGAGCGACTGCGGCCATGGTCTTCTCCGCCGCCTGCATCGTCGGCGCATGAGCCTTTCTTGGTCGGCGCAGGCCCAACTAGGGATCTCCAGCAACATCTGCTGCTCGAGGCGGCGGTGGCGACGACGAGAGGATGGAGAGAGGGGGAGAGCGGGCGCTGGCCGATGGTGTGTGCAGATCCAGGCGAAAACATCAGTGGATTTTGTCAGGCGGCTGGAGCGGGCTGAAATCGCGGGTGACGTTCGTTCGAGGCGATGGTCTGGAGGCGGGTGCGAAAGGTGAGCGATGCGGAGGGCACTAAATTCGGGTGATGGTGTGCGGTTTGACCCATGCATGCGTGAAGCGGGCATATGATTGCCAGATTTTTTTCCCCGACTGATTTGATTGCCAGATTTACATCCTGGGCATTTATTTGTTTCCATATACTCCCGCACACGATGGCAGGATCCATTTGATTCTCCCGTGATTGAATGGTTGCGAGATTTACGTCCTGGCATTTATTTGTTTCCTTCCTTCCTCCGTGATTTCCTTTTGTGGACTGACGGAGTGACGTAATGATCGATCGGACCGTTGTAGTGGGAGTGGTGGTGAGTCATTTTGATCGTACGGTCAGCGTGCGTGCAATGGTCATCCCAGGACGTACCAACTCCCATATTATAGTATAGATAGAACATATTCCAAGTGCAATAAATCAATCCAAATCATTGACCACAAATTTTTGTTACCCATGAATTCGGGAGGAGAGTTTAGTCAAACCTAATGACATATAATTAATTTGTGTTTAAACTAGCTAGAGTGAAACTTAGTTAATCTTGATGATATTTAATTGATTAAGTAAATAATTATGAATGTTCATTAATTTTAACTATTTTAGACAGTTGTAACTTGTATATTCATGTTTAAAAAATATGTAAATAATTTTTACATCCTTATCATGGGGGATAGGGGCGACTGCACCCCCTCCCCCCAATGACTCCGCCATACCTAAATTTGAGCCGTCCTTTGCCACTGGTTAGAGTATATCACGTTAGGTTATATTTTGTAGATTATAACTGTAATCCAAGTCTATCTCTAGGAGACTTCTTGCCCTATATGTCTTGAACGCCATATAAACAGCCCATCGAGGCTCAATGTAATCAAGCAATATCAATACATAATTATTTTGCAATATCGTCTTTCACAGTATCAGAGGGTTTCGTTCCTTAACCTAGGGTTTAGCCCACCCATCGCTTCTGCCGCGCTTCCCTCGGGTTCGGCACAACTTGTAGATTAGAACTTGCTCAAGTAGATCGTCACAGTTTTCTAGTCGGTTGCTTGTCTGGTGTTTCTTCTTCTTTCGTCGATCAAAGATCGGATTGCATCACCCACCAACGCATGTCGTCCTCGCGCGCCTCTACTCCGACCAACTCTTTGACAACATCAACGGGACATTAGGCATGTACCGAGTACGCGCCTCGTCATTAACACACAGTTGCACCAACATCAAGATCGTGGTCTTCATCACCAACAACTTTTGCTACACCAACAACGTCGTCGCTGTACCGCATCGTCGCCGCCGCCATCGCTCCTGGTCTTCGTCAAGGCCAACGGGTTTTTCTTCGCTTCTGCAATGCCAATGCGCTCCTACAATCCGATGACCCAGGTTTGACCCCCCGACATCTACTAACCCGCGTTCTTCGCAGCGCCAATGCGCTCCTGCAATCCAATGAGCCCGGGTTCGATCCCCGGCATCCACTATCGCTACAACAAAATCGCCATCTACATCCATCTCGCCGTCTTCGTCCACCACAACCTCGCCGCCGGAGTGGAAATCTATTTTTATTACTTATTTTTGCATGCGCTCGTGCCCAACTTTTTTGCTTCTTTTGCAATCTCTTCGTCTACTCCGGCGCCGATGCCAGAATTACCGGCAGTGGGATGCCTTTCTCAGCACCGGCCATTCATAGAGGCCTTCTCTGCTACTCCAACCGGCTCTGGCTCGCCTGATTCATGATGGTCCCTATCTTCACAAGTACGGTCCTGCAACACTGACGCGCACCTTCGTCCCCGACACGCTCCGAGTCTGGCAAACCCGGTTTGCCGTGTCGTCTACCTCTACTATTTCTACCACGACTCCAGCTACGTCTAAGTTGAGTTAACTACCGCTGCTCCCGCATCTACTACATTACTACGGCTACTTCCCCCGGGCTCAACAACGACATCGACCACAACATCGTCAACATCAGCAACTTCCTCAACTGCAACTACATCAATCACGACACCATCGATCACGACTATAGCGCCCTCGCTCTCTGCTACATCAACATCGACATCCAGGGTTATCACCTCGTCTCCCTCTCCAGTTTGCGCCTTCGGCTTATCCTCCAGTCAGACACGTTAGGTTATATTTGATAGGTTAGAATTGTAATCCAAGTCTATCTTTAGGAGGTTTCTTTCCCTACAAGTCTTGTATGCTGTATAAACAACACATTGAGGCTCAATGTAATCAAGCAATATCAATACATCATTATTCCGCAATATTGTCTATCAACCAGCTACACCCTAGCAGCTGGCGAACGACACTCAACACGAACTTAGCAAAGGAGCAGTTGAAGATGATATGGGATGCATCCACGACAGCTCCACGCAGCGTAAACGCCCCTTTCGTGTGGCCATATCACAGAGCAACCTGATGGCTTGAGAATCAGAGCAACTTGCAACTCCACAACACCGTTGTGATGATTGAAGCCCAGATCGAGTCATCGTCCTGAAATAGCTTCCAAACCCATATGAGCATCATAACAACGTTCATTTGCTTGGTTTTAGATCCCCAAAGCCCCGCAGTCTTTGGGGTGATAAATCGCCAGTCATTTAAGTAGGTGATATTTGCGGTTCAGACTGCTTCCTTCGCAAAATAAGTGATACTGACGGGAATTGAAAGTGGCATCGACACCCTCCTCTACCAGGAACAAACTCATAGCGAACATTGGCAACCCTGCTAAGTAGGAGTTGGGAAGAATCAGTCCTCCTCCCCACCCACCCCCCCACCCCGCGCGTACCCTAGGACGTAAATCTTCCTTGCCACATATCCACTTTCACGGCAAGTTTGGCAACCAAATAATTTCACTTTTCTAGAGTTAGATTTCTGTCCGAGATTAGGCCTAGGTACATACAAGGGAACGAATGATGACCCACAAGTGCAGGGGATCTATCATAGTCCTTTCGATAAGTAAGAGTGTTGAACCCAACGAGGAGCAGAAGGTGTTGACAAGTGGATTTCAGCAAGGTTTCACTGCAAGCACTAAAAGGAAAATATTTATGGGTTTTTGTTGTAATGAACAAGTAAAGAACAAGTAAATAAAAGATTGCAACCATTGTTGCAGCAAGTAGCCCAATCCTTTTTAGCACAAAGGATAGGCCGGTTGTGTTACTTATGATGATTAAAACGTTCATGAGGACACATCGGAATTTCTGCCAAGCTACTTTCATTGCAAGCCGTTGATTAATCTTCAATGTTCTGATAAGTGTTGTGCGGGTGAACCTATGCTAATGCACCGCCCTTGCTTGTACAAATGCATACTTGTGATTAAACCTCTTGCAAGTATCCGCATCTACAAGAAAGTAATTAAGATAACAACCTAACCACAACTTTAAACTCTGAGATCCTACACTCCCTAGTGCACTAGCTTGCGAATTGGGGTTCAGGTTTCTGTCATTCCGGCAACCCTATCATAAGCAAACTAAATACACCATGCATTCCCCTAGGCCCTTAAAATGTGAAGTATCATGTAGTCGACGTTCACACGATACCACTAGAGGAATACACCACAACATGAATTATCAAACAATTAAATATTACTCAACATTATGTAATTACTAGCAACTAGGCTTTCCCATGTCCTCAAGAACCAAATGAACTACTCACAAGACATCATATAGATCATGATCAGAGGTGGTATGAATATGGATAACAATTTGATCGCAACGATAATTCACCAATAAAACTCACAAGCATCAACTACAAACATTAATCAACACCGGGAAGTGATCCCAATGAACTGCTAACAAGTCACAACTTCAAAAGCTACAACGAGATGAGATGGTGTGATGATGGAGATGAAGGTGCTAGTGGTGGAGATGAGGTTGATGACGATCCCGATGATGCCCGGCGTGATGGTGATGACGATGGCGGCAATTTCTATCTCCGGGAGGGAATTTCCCGGCAGATTTCTCCCTGTTGGAGCCCTTCTTCTTTCTGTCTGGTTCTCCCGCCTCGTAGAGGTGGCACAAAAAATTCTCGTGGATGCCCCCCCGACGTTTTTTAGGTCAAAGGGAAGTAATACACCGAAGAGGGGCATAGGGGCGGGTCCTAGCCGCGGCCCCAGGTGGGCCCGCGGCCAGGGGTCGCCCCTGCCCCTGGTGGATTTTCTGAGCTTAGCAGGTTAGGTGTCTTGACAGGTGCTTTTCCAGCTGTTTCCGGACTCCGACAGATGAATCCCTCATAAATGCAAAACATGCGAAATAAGATAATATAACATAAGTAATGTATCATAATATGAATTATATCAATGAATAAAGACAAATTATAATGTAAAATAATGATGTGAAATGGACGTATCAATGAACCTAGCTTGCAGTTCAGCATGATCGCGACCCTAGGCTGAGCAAGTTCTGATTGGCCTAGCACGATCATTTCGCTCTTGTGAAAATTGATTTTCAGACCTGAGATATCTTCAAAGAAGAGGAGGATAAATTTTAGGTTTGCAATCCCAGGGTCTTAGTTCTGGATTAAGATAACGGTGTTGTCGCGTACTAAACGTGAGAGACTCCCCTGGAACCAGATGCAGAATAACCCAACCGATGCACACATGATGAAGAGAGCATTGCCGAAAGAGTCTCAGTAATGAAATTGAACAACAGAGGGGGAGAGGACCGCACTCCCCCTTATTACAAAAGAAAGGGCACATTTCTCGATTGATGGAGACCGCAGTACCCCCCTCCCCCGCCCCCGAGACCGACTGTGAGGTCTTCTGAATATCACCAGCGTCCTAAGAACTCCGATCGGGAAATCTCAATTTAATATTTCCATAATCCTTTTTGAAATCAAGCATCGGATGATGCCCCTTAGCCTTTTCACCCAAAGCTCCCTTGGCCTTTTTACCCAAAAGCTCGTGAAGAGCGAGCACACCACCTAAGACGACAATGATAAGCTACTACGTCTCTTTAGTAAGCGCTAACCAAACCTTTTAATATCACCCCCCCCCCCCCCAAATGTTACGATCTAGAATAAAAAAGTATAAAGTGATGGAAAAGAAGTTCAGTCATCATTAGAAATGTTATTCTATGAAGAACACTGCTTGGATTTGAAGGAGTGAAAACATGTGGATCAGCTTACGAGGTGGAACAGTGTTTATGAACAGTGTTGATGATCGTATCTTGGTGTCGTCTAGAGGGGTTGAATATGCGATTTAAAAATAATTACGGTTTTGACTAGAATAAATATGGATTAATACTAACATTTAATTTATAAATCATCACAAAATCTAAATATGATAGGATCAAGAATGTGCAACAACAATTTGTGCTAAACAAAATAAATTACAGGGTGATGCAAGATGTGAAAAAAAATCAAATTCAATGACTACGACAATGTAAATGCATAATTAGTGCAGTTCGGATAAATAGATAATCGAGTAACGGAGACGATGACGTTGGCGGCCTAAAATGGCTCACCTGGACCATTTTCCATCTGTGTACGCGGCCCACGACGGCCTTCAAAAGAATTACCAAACAAAAGGTACCGTCCAGAAAAGAACGGCCGAAACCGCAGGCTCGCCCGCGCAGGCGCCGGCGGCCGCCCACCATTTTCCCTCCTCCCAAAACAGAGCCACGCCGGCGCCACCGCCTCCCTTAAAATTCGCCCATGCCGCCGCCTATAACCTCACCCTGTTCCAAGACCAGTCCACCATGGCTGCCCCCACCAAGCCCCTTCCCCTGCGCCTCGCCGTGCCGCTCGCCCTCGCGCTCCTCCTTGCCCTCGCATTCGTCGCCGAAATCCTCGTCTCCTCCACCACGACCCCCAATACGGTAGCCGACATCTCAACCACTCTGACCTCGCTCGCCGAAATCCTTTGTGATTTTCACCGACGTTGCCTTGACCCTTTCCTCTCCGGACCGGAGTGCAGGTGAAGAAGGGGAACGATGCCAAGCGGGTGGGGAGCCTCAACGCGACGTACGCGGATCTGCCGGCGCCGCGATGGGACTGGGAGGAGATGCCGGCGGCGCCCGTGCCCCGCCTCGACGGAGCGTCCGTGCAGATCGGGGAGCTCCTCTACGTCGTCGCCGGGTACGAGAGCCTCGACCATGTGAGGACACTCAACTCACTCACTCACTCACTTCGTGCAGTCTCACCTTTTTTTTCTCGGTGTCATCGTCAACTTATACCTAGTCGAATTTTACACTTCAGGACCAAAGTACCGATGAACTAAGCAAATCATATAGCTGAACAACCTCAAATCATGCGTAGTAGAACTGCTACACAGGCTATTGCAAATGACTGATTAACATTGTAAATATTAACCACTCAAATAAATTAGCTGGATCTACTGACTAGTTGGAGCTGCCCACCTAGATTCCACCTGACCGGCCTAGCTCGCCCGCTATTGTCGATCCTGGACATCTATTAGGTAATGGGATGTCTGGGGAACGTGAGGTAGGCTATTGCAAATGACTGATTATGCCTGGACATTTCTTTGGCAAATGCTTTCTGCGGCGACGGCCCGACAGAATACTCTCGTTGTGATATTGCTTTGCTTCATGCTATTTCAGGTCCATTCTCATGTGGATGTGTACAATTTTACCTCTAACACATGGATTGAAAGGTTTGATATGCCCAAGGAGATGTCGAACTCACATTTAGGAATGACGTCAGATGGGAGATACATCTATGCAGTGACTGGACAATTTGGTCCACAGTGTCGGCCAGCAGTGAACCGTAATTTTGTTCTAGACACAAAGATAAGAGAGTGGGGCGAATTGCCCCCTTTGCCTGTTCCTAGGTATGCATTTTAGCCTATTATAACCTGTTCAAGAGACTTAGATTTGGTGCATATGTGTTGTTGTAAACTTGTAATATTTGTTTTGGTTGCTATCAATATCTGCATGTTCCTTCTGGCTTTATTTTCCTCAACCATTGCTTATCCATGTTATTGTTTATCACACTCAAATCTGATAGCGATAAGCATTTCTTTTCCATTTGTAATTTGGTACCATGCTAATGTCACAACTGATATTAATTCATAAATCCCATTAGTCAAATTATAGTACCGTATTCTTAGCTGGGTGTTGTTAACAGTTTGATCAGACATGCTCCTAGAAGCTCATTTACTATGCTGCATTCTCAGTCTTTTGATTGCAGCTATGATGTAGCCTGTAGAGATGAAGAGCAGTTCAGCAATTCAGATGTCTGAAAATAAATTTAGTAATGTGTGTAAATATTATAAAGATAGTCATATGGTAGGGTAGCTCTAAAGATGTACAGTGTGAGGCCAATAGGGAATTCATCTTTCTTTCTTTTCGAACCATGCAGGAGGACTGCATGTAAAATATATTAGATACGAAGAAAGAGCAACAACAAGGAAAACTCAGGTTCAACAGGCTCATCCTGACACACACACACACACACACACACACACACACACCCACACCTAAAAACGGCCAAAACTCTCAAAAAAATTAGGGAACAATTAGGGAATTCATCTTTCTAACATCTACACCATGTAATGCAATATGCTGCTATAATTATAATTATCAAGATTCCAGTTCCTACTCTATAACATCTTGTAGGTATGCACCAGCTACTCAACTTTGGCGTGGGAGGCTTCATGTGATGGGTGGTGGCAAAGAAGACCGCCATGAACCTGGATTGGAGCACTGGAGCCTTGCTGTGAAGGATGGCAAAGCATTGGAGAATGAGTGGCGAGCTGAAATACCCATACCACGTGGTGGACCTCATAGGTAGATTTGTGTGCCAAGTGTGATGCACTTAAAATGCAATTGCTCATTGATAGGCACATCTTTCTAAGCTTTCTAAGAATGAATGTAGGTGTCAGGTGTGCTTGCTTACTTCTATCTGTTGAGTTTTAGTTCTGTTAGCATGTCCTCCGTGAGTAGTGGATACTGCTTAGAATATATATTTTTGACGAATAAATACATCAATAATCTGTTACTTCCATCTTTTGGCAGGGCATGTGTCATTGCTAATGATAAACTCTTTGTAATTGGTGGTCAAGAGGGAGACTTCATGCCTAAACCAGGGTCGCCTATTTTTAAATGCGCACGGAGGCATGAGGTATGTATATGCTTTCTAATAAACATCTAATATTGATATATAAGAGTGCTAAATGTACATGACATTTGTTTTGTGACCAAGGTATACATTTTGCTATGCTTGGTAACTTGCAATATAAAGCACACATCATTTCAAATTTTATGTGCTTCCTCTATCAGAAACGTTTCAGCACCTAATACATGTGTTTTGTTGCATTTGGGATTTAATCTATTGTTCTAGGAATGACTGATAAAGTCTTGATTCACGCTGTATCACTAGATTAATACCAGAAGCATGATTCTGCTAGATTGACTATTGTTTCACAGGTTGTGTATGGTGATGTGTATATGCTAGACAATGGAGCTAAATGGAAGCAACTGTCTCCAATGCCAAAGCCAGTTTCCCACATAGAATTTGCATGGGTCGTTGTTAATAACTCCATAATAATTGTCGGCGGAACTACTGAGAAGCATCCTATCACCAAAAAGATGATTCTTGTTGGTGAAGTCTTCCTGTTTGATTTGGAAACATTGGTATGTTCTACCTTATGTGTAAATTATTCTGCTTGTTCAAGTTATTATATTTTCCACTTGAATACTGCGACATGAATAAGTGGCTTAACTTTTGCTGGTCATTTTTACAGAAATGGTCAGTCATTGGTGGGATGCCTTTCCGGATTAAGACAGCCTTAGCTGGTTACTTTGATGGGTGGCTCTATTTCACTTCTGGGCAGCGTGATAGGGGCCCTGACAACCCAACTCCGAAGAGAGTTGTTGGTTCTATGTGGAGAACGAAACTGCATGTCTGATGTGCAATGTTTTAACCGAGTTTCTGTACATTCTTGACCTGTACGTGTTCCCAGTTTCGAGCAGCTAGAGTTCATACCAGCTACCTTTTCTCATATATTTTGTATTTTCATTGTTTAACCTTGTAACAACTGCTGCCTTATGCAGAGGTTTTCTTGTAGATTATAGATTTGGAAATATCTAAGCTTTCTTGTTGCTAAAGTATTCCCTGTAGTCCCTGCGAACTTCCTTCTGTTTTGTTATTGATGTTATTCACTTATTTTGGTTCTCACGTTTGGAACATGAATCTTGGAGGTCTTCAAATAACCCAAAGCAACTCTTTGGAACAATCTTGCCCTTCAGTATCAGCTACCAGGCGGACCCAGAAATTTTTCAAAGCCTGGGCGCACCGCAAGGCAATAATTTTTTTCCGGACAAATAGACACATCACATGGAGGAAATATTTTTTTCACAATGGTTAGAGCATCTCCACCGGGTGCCTAAATTTTGTCCGGCGCTTTTTTTTTCGGCCTCCCACACCGGCACCCCCAAACGAATCCCCAAAGCAAATTAAAAAAATAGGGAAACCATTACAATTTCATTCAAATTTCATAATATTTTATAAGATTTGAACGATATTAAACTAAAACCTAAAACCGTACACTACAAGTTCACAATACATTCGAATGTTAACAAGTTGACAACACATGAATGTCCACAAGTTAACACACATTTAATTTCATATGCACATATATGATAGAAATTAGCAAGAACTTGAAAAGACTAATGAAACTTCGACGATGGTATTAATGACTAATCAAACTTCAAGCCACTACACTTCAACTATTTAGGGTCCTAGCATCACTAAATTTGAGCAATTCATGGTCTTAAATATAGTAGAATCTTACCGAAATTAAAATAAGATTGGACAATGTAAATTCTTAAATATAAGAAAGTAAAATAGAGAGATTAAATGAGCACACCAATTCATGGTTGCTGGATGCTGGCTTGTTTGCTTTTCTTCCTGTGAGCACAACAAGTCAACAAGTCGCTCTTGTGTAAAACACGGCCCAAGTGCTCCAGACGAGAAGGCCCACTAGTCTGCCAAGATATCAACAGCCAAACGAATTTGCTGATTTTCAACCCAAAAAAAAAAAGGTGCACGTTTTTACCCATGATGAGTCGACGATTCCTGGCTGGAAACTACCCAGCGTTAGAGGCGAACAGCAGCGAAGCCCGGGCAAGCGCCAGGGACGCTGCGTAACCAACTTTTGTGGAGAATATGTTCTTTGCTGGAAATATTTGACAATGAGTGGATGAAAGGATTATATGACCAAGTTTCTCCCTAGTTGTTACAAACAGAATGGTCTTGACTTTGTTTTTCCCCTTTGCTTTTTTTGTTATTCTGTAAGTAATTTGCTATTGAAACTGAAACGTTTCGGTGCCTTTTACAGTTTTCTATTGGAAGCGAATCACGATTGGTATGTTAGAAAGGAGAGAAAGGCTCAGGGGCCGAAGTTTACAGACTACCTTTTATAAATTATGCAGATTCAGTTTCTGACCATGTCTTATATCTCTTTCTCCGAATTTAAGTTTTCATGTATACGTAATCATAGCGTTGATTCTACCGTTTCTGTAGATATAATGTTTTCTAAATATACCAGGAAAAATTATTTGCATTTTTAATTATCTGTGTAGGGTGGTAATAGCCTTCACAACACAATGCCAGCATAGTAACATTTTCTTTCAAGAACTGGTTTGCCTAGCTACTACTATAACAATTATTGGACCCATTAACAACACTAATATTTTTATCGATGAGATACCTCATAAATATTTTTTTATCGATGAAGACAAGAAGGAAAACGCTTCTTATGAGAGCTAGATCGTCGTGCATACCTGATTTGCAACGTAGCCAAGTAAGACATGGTATCTAGGTGATGAACTAGTATTGAACTGTCTGGAGCTTAAGGTTCAGTTAATGGCTGAGACGTTTGTGGCGTGGCACACTTTACAGCAAATGCTCCCATATTTTTGATACCTTTGGCCCCCTTCCCGCCCTCATGGCCAACGGCGACCGCCCCGCCGAAGCACCGCCGCCAGCTCCTCCGCCGCTGCCTCCGATTCACACCAGGCCGGCGATTCGGGTCCCGTCGGCGTCGGAGAACTACGCGGCGTTCTCCGCGCCCCTGCTCCCGCCCACCGACGCCTTGCTGGAGCGATGGCTCCGGCGGCTCTCGGCGTTCCTCGCGGCGTCGGGTCTCTCGGCGTCGACCCCGCTGGAGGTGGGATTCGCGGCGTCCGTACTGGCGGTGGTCGGCGTGGCGCTGCCGGCGGCGGCCGTGGCCCTCTCCCCTTGCCACGACGACGGGACGGTCTGCGACGACTACGAGGTGGAGCTGTTCGAGGTGTGCGTCTTGATGTCGCAGGCGGCGGCTGCGGCCGTGGCCGTCGCGTGCGTGTCCAGGAAGATGGGCATGCATGGGATCCGCAAGTTCCTCTTCGTTGACCCGGAACTCGGCATGCGAATCCGCTTCCAGAAGGAGTACACCGCCAGGATCAAGGTGATGTGTCTCTCTCGCCCGGGCGGCTTAATCTTGCATGACTAGTGAACACGAAAAAAATAGCCCCTATATCCCGTATAATAGCACAGTATAGCGTATTTGAAAAGACAACGCTATATTTAGTAAAAAATGACCGTTACGACGCTAATCATGTTATATACACGCTAAACCATGTCAAACACGTTAGAGTTATAACACGCTAAAAAGATTTGGAAATAAACGAGAGCCCATTGCCCCAACCAAAAGTCCAACACAGACTCCTCCTCACTGGTCACTCTCAAATATCTAACTCAATCCTCCTCGGTTGTTCATGGGAGCGACGACGGTGGTGTCTCGTCGAGTTGCAGGCTTGCAGCGACGACGAGATCGCTTCCACCACCGACGGATTGAGCTCTTCCTCCACCTCGAGTTGCATCAGAGCGCTTTCTCAACATCACAAGAAAATACAATTTCTATTACTGTTTTATGTGATGACGATGGGGTGCAAGCTGGTGGATCTTCTAGTAAATCTGAAAAGACGCTAGTGATTCTAATAAGAAGTTTAAAACAGTTTGTCTTTTATAACTTGATACTTTGTTTATGGATTTATGCCTCATTTTTGTGTATATGCCATGGATTTGGCCCTTGACATTTGTATCTGGTTAACTAGTTATGCGTGTATTGCTTTTGAACAAATATTTAATACTGAAATCCTTAATATTTGGGCTATATATTGCATTTTTACGAAACTCTATTTCAAATATAGCATGATATATCATGCTATAACTTTTATAACATTTTGATAAGGGTCACGCTAAAATTGATAGCACCCTAGTGAATGAGTTTTTCCCAACTCTTGCCAAATTGTGAAATGAGGCAATACGCGTACGCGTACGCCCTGGATTCATGGGTCGGCTGATCGAGGTGATTAATTCTCTCGGTTCTGGAAGAGAAGGCACACATGCATTCAGGTGTTATTTGTAATGGAAATTTGAATATCATAATTTGTTGTGTCTAGGATAGAAACCATCATACATTCATTACTCATATTCTTAGAAGTTTTGGTATTTCATTTTTGCTCTCACAAGTGCTGCGGCCTCTTTTACAGGACTTCTTCCGAACACTTATGTGGTGGATATTGCCATGCTTTGCTGTGAAGGTCACCCGAGAGATCTTCCGCTTTTCTCACATGTTCCACGAGTCAATTTGGAGATCATGTGCCGTGTTATTTGCTTCCATCACGTCATGGATGTATTTGACCACAATTATCTTGTCATCCTGCATGCTTTTCAACTTGGTTTGCAATCTACAAGTTATCCACTTTGATGATTACGGCAAAGTTTTAGAGCAAGATGCAGATCCTTTAGTATATTTGAAAGAGCACCTGCAGCTCCGCCATAATCTCTCCAAAATCAGTCATAGGTTCCGCATGTTCCTTCTGCTGCTCTTCTTTTCTGTTACAGCAAGCCAGTTTGTCATCCTTTACAAGACCACAGCATACAATGGCCCAATCAATTTCACCAATGGTGGTGATATAGCTGTGGGTATTATATGCTTGTTTAGTCCAGTTTTTTATCATAAATTTTCCCTTCTACATACGGTGTAAAAAGATCAGATCATGAATATAGTTCTTTTTATGCTGCAGATGTCTTCAGTTGTTCAAGTTGCCGGCCTCGTCCTTTGTTTACACGGAGCTGCTAAAATTTCTCATAGAGCTCAAAACATTGTCGCAATAGCTAGTCGTTGGCATGCTTTAGCGACATGTTCTAGTGATTCTACATACGGAAGCACCCCAAATGGTTCTACACACCTTGCGACCTTCCCATCACAAATGTTTTTGAGAGATTACTCGGAAAGTGACCTGGAGTCTTTGGAAAGTGGCTCAGCGCACGGCAGTTCTCATAACTCAGCTCAGTTGGCATCTTACATGTCTTCATACCACAAGAGAGAATCCCTTGGTTAGTAAACTAAGGCTTCAATTAAGTTTGCATTGCTTACAACCTATTTTAAAGCTTTCTTCAAGTTGTGTCGCTTAATCTTGTTTATAGCGTTCTCCTAGCAGTACATGCATGTCATTTTATCTTCCTTCCTACTGTACTCATGCATTTTCTTCTCTTTTACACTGCAGTTCTCTATCTCCTAACAAACCCTGGCGGCATCACGTTCTACGGCTGGACTGTCGACCGGACATTCCTCAACACGATCCTGATGCTCGAGCTGACCCTTGTGTTGTTCGTGCTCACCCAGACACTTGTGATCCCAACGAGCACATTAGTCAACAGTTACATGAGTTTTTGGTGAATGGACTTCGGTGGCAGCTCCAACATTGTGATCTTGGTTTGGAGAGCGTGGAATGGAGATAGCAGGGTTTCTGTGCCACATTGGACATCGGCCGAAGTTGGTCAGTCCTATTGAAGCTCCCGTCGATCTGGGAACAGCTAGCATGGCTGGTCTTTCTTGATGATTTTCTGTTTGAGCTTGATCTTTGGTGCACACCGTTTCTGCTAACGCGGAGGTTGCAATTGCTAGACGGTAGTTTCATTTTATCGTCGGACTGGCTCGGTTGGGCTGTGTACTGTTTCTGGACTGATAACGCCAGCATCCCTTTCCATGTGAAGGTGGTCTTGGCTTCTCTTGATTTTGCTGTGCATATGTACATTTGTTCTTGTATAACGCTTGATATCTTCAAGAATGGCTTTTCCCCCAAGTTTTGTCAATGCTACCGCCTATTGTCAGTACTATCTACTGATTTGTAGTACTGTTAGCATCCCCTCCATGAGTAGTGGATACTGCTTAGAATATTTTTGTTGACGAACAAATACGTCAATTTTTTCTTACTTCCATCTTTTGGCAGGGCATGTGTCGTTGCTAATGACACTCTTTTTTATTGGTGGTCAAGAGGGAGACTTCATGCCTAAACCAGGGTCGCATATTTTTAAATGCGCAAGGAGGCATGAGGTATGTATGTGTTTTTTCATAAACATCTAATGTTGATATATAAATTTTTTTAGGCTAATTTTTTATTTTTTTTGTTGATATATAATGTGCATGGCATTTCTCTTGTGACTAAGATATGCATTTGGCTATGCTTAGGAACTTTTAATATAAAACGCACATCATTATTTACACTCTCATGTGTTTTCTCTAACAGAAAAGTTGCTGCACTTAATACACGTGTTTTATTGCATTTGGGCTTTAACCTATTGTTCTAGCAATAGCTGGTAAAGTCTTGATTCACGATGTGTCGCTAAAGTTAATACCTGAAGCACGATTCCGTTACATTCACAATTGTTGTACAGGTTGTGTATGGTGATGTGTATATGCTAGACAATGGAGCTCAATGGAAGCAACTATCTCCAATGCCAAAGCCAGATTCCCATATAGAATTTGCATGGGTCGTTGTTAATAACTCCATAATAATTGTCGGCGGTACTACTGAGAAGCATCCTTCCTATCACCAAAAAGATGATTCTTGTTGGTGAAGCCTTCCTGTTTGATTTGGAACATTGGTATGGTCTACCTTATGTGTAAATTATTTTGCTTGTTCATGTTTTACATTTTCTTCTGAATACTGGGACATGAATAAATAGCTTAACACTTGCTGTGCCATTTGTGCAGAAATGGTCAGTCATTGGTCGGATGCTTTTCCGGATCAAGACAGCCTTAGCTGGTTACTTTGATGGGTGGCTCTATTTCACTTCTGGGGCAGCGGGATAACGGGCCCTGATAACCCAACTCCGAAGAAAGTTCTTGGTTCTATGTGGAGAACGAAACTGCATGTCTGATGTGCAATGTCATAACCGAGGTTTCTGTATATTCTTTGACCTGTACGTGTTCCCAGTTTCGAGCAGCTAGAGTTCCTACCAGCTACCTTTCTCATGTAGTCCTTGTGAACTTTCTTCTGTTTAGTTATTGATGATGTTGTTCACTTGTTGTGGTTCTCACGTTTGGAACCTGTATTCTGGAGATGTCTTCAAATAACCCAAAGCAACTCTTTGGAACAATCTTGCCCTTCAGTATCAACTTCCAACTTATCTGGAGATCCCTTCGGTAGACGAAAGGATTGTATGACCAAGTTTCTTTGTAGCTGTTACAAACAGAATGTCTTGACTTTGCCTTTCCCCTTTGCTGTTTTTTTCTTATTCTGTAAACAATTTGCTGTTGAAAATGACTCAGTTTCTGACCATCTCTTATATCTCTTTTTCCGAATTTAAATTTTCATGTATACATAAGCATACCGTTGGTTCTAATGCCTAAATATAATGCTTTCTAAATATACCATGAAAAAATATTTGCATATTTAATTTTTTGTGTAGAGTGGTAATAGCCTTCACAGCACAATGCCAGGTCACTAATATTTTCTTTCAAGAACTAGTTTGCCTAGCTACTATAATAACAATTGTTGGACCCATCTTGTATTCTAGAAAAAAAAATTGTTGGACCCATCAACAACACTAATAATTACTTTTACATTCCACTTTTCCCAGTGCAGTTGGTCGATGACACGCTGGGTGGCTGGGTCGACGGTGTCGACAGAGGCATTCTTGATTAAACTTTGCCAGCGTCCACAGGGCACTGTCACGCTTAACATAACAATGACGACTAGATCACACGCCGAGACCGACTGGCCTCATCGCCTTCATTAGTAAAATCTGACCCCTGTGCGCCCTAGACGCCAGGTTTGGCGGTGGCGTTGCGTATGCCGTATGGACGGCCGGCGACGAGCCGTCGCTGTCGCCGCTGGACAACTTGCGCGGCTACCGCCGGGTTTGCCTCAGCAATAGGCATGCTGCCGTGTGTGGGCCATGGCTGGCAAGCTGGGTGTGTCCTGTTCCCTCTTTTCGCACAATTTTCTTTGTGGCATGGCGGAATCAATCAAGCATGTTTGATCCGGGCTGGTAGTGGGATATTCTTTTTGGTGTTCTTTTTGTCAAATACTCGGCTGGGATCTTCTTTGACTTGAGATAGTCGTCATGGATAACATGAACCCAAAAGGTACGGCAGAATTTTTTTTTTGATGAAGACAAGGAAAACGCTTCTTAAGAGAGCTAGATAGTCGTGCATACCTGAGCTAAATTCAAAGAAGAGTATAGGGTTTTTAAGGATTAGAGCCTATAGGAAATTTTTCTATATAGGTTGTTTGATTCATAGGATCATATCCTATAGGAATTAATCTTATAGAAAATTTCTATAGAAGTAGTGCAAATCCTATAGGCAAAAAATGAGGTCTGGCCTCATGAAAATTCCTTCATCATTATCAAAGAGAATCCTTATTTTCATAGGATTCAACTAGACATGTCATCTCAATCTTATGGATTTCCTATTCTTACAATTTTCCTATCCTCTGAATCAAATGAACCCTAAGACAATGGTACCTAGGTGATGAACTAGTATTGAACTGTCTCGGGCTAAAGGTTCACATAATTGTTGAGATGTTTGTGGCGTGACAACTTCACAACAAACACATTTGGTTGGAGGAAACTAGTCTCTAGTTTGCTACAAAGATCACCAAAAAAAGACTATAAATCCGCATTTTGGCTTGTAGAGAAAAATACATTTTAAACTATATAAAGAATGTTAAAATTCTGAAAATTTCATTTATACAAACTTCACGTATGCACATAGGTTGTGGAGATGAACACATGGAATTTATTTTCGGATTTTAGTAACATTTTGAAATGCGTTTTTCGACAATAGAAACTCCTAAGAGCCAAAATGGATTTTCGATTTGTACGCCCATTTTATGCAAGAACGTTGATGATTTTCAAAGGCAATGATGCTCCCGAAAAAAAAAGTCACCCTCAAATGGAGGCCTCTTGGGTGCTCGGACATTTGTCCGCCCACGGATTTAAACGGATTTCAGTTTTGGATTGCCGGGTATTCCACCGATTCTTAATCTAAAGTCCCAGACATTTGCTAACAGCACGGGTGAAGCACATGGACTAGTAAAGGATTGTATCAGTTCCAAGAAACCACGGCCTCCGCTCCAAATTATAAGATGTTTTAAATATTGTAATTTAGACTACGGACCGAGATGAGTATATCAACATACTAAAACGCAACAAGATACATCTGAATCTGAAGAAAAAAAAGCTAAAAAGTCCAAACATATTATATTTAGGAACGGAGGTATTATATATTCACAACGGTTTTGAAGAACAGATATGAACAATATTTAAACTATCGTAAGAGACGTTGAGCATGTTCCATCATCGACCACCGCAGCATATGTGTGAGGCCCGACGTGTCATTTGGTCGTCGGGTTGGTGATATGGCGGCGGTTGCAGCGTGCTCTGCAACATGCGCAAGGCGTGCCAAAGGCGATGGGATGGCGTAGCCAGCTCCGGCTTGGAGTCACGCAAGGCCAACGTGCCCTTCGGTGACGAGCCCTCCATCCTGGCGGCGACGTGGTTGCATCGATGACAAAGACCACCATGCGGTCGGGCATGGACCAGAACCTCCACTCGTCGGAGTTGTACAGCGTCGATGGGTAGGAGCCCTTGTACTTTCCGAGGGTAGTGGCCCTCTCTTATTTGAAGAGGGTGTCCCACCCCTCACTTTTAGGGTCGTAGAGATGGTCGGCCCTCTCCCCGTTGTCAGTTACTCCCAGTGCAGATAGACCTCCACGTTGCTGAAAGGACAAGGATGTCGCCTAGAGGGGGGGTGAATAGGCGATTTAAAACTTTTACGATTATGGCTTAATAAAAACGGAATAAAACTAGCGTTTAATTTATCAAGCACAAAACCCAATATAATAGGTTCACCTATGTGCGTCAGCAACTTATGCTAAGCAATATAACAACTAGGTGATAGCAAGATATAATACATCAAGCACGAAGGCTATCACAATGTAAAGTGCATAAGTAAAGAGCTCGGGTATAGAAATAACCGAGGCACACGGAGACGATGATGTATTCCTGAGTTCCTCCTTTTGAGGGGAGTACGTCTCATTGGAGGGGTGTGAGCTCACCACAACAGGCCTACTCAATGCCACAAAGGCCTCACCCTATTCTCCGATGAACCGCACCACAAAGGTTTGGTTCACCTTTCACTATCGGAATCCTTCAAGACGGAATCCAGAACCTTTACACCACAAGGCTTGGGGCACGCATCCACAACACCGAATTGGAGGCTCCCAAGAATCACCACTAAGCCGTCTAGGACCCAATGACCCAAGAGTAACAAGCTCACAACTTTCACTTCCACGAATCTTCGTGGAGAGCACAAACCGATGCACCAAATGCAATGGCAAGAGCACAAGTGCTCAAATACTTCAACTCTCAAATTCCAACAAAGCAACAAATGGTTATGGGGGAATAAGAGTGGAAGAACAAAGAGGAGAACCACAAAAGAACTCCAAGAACTAGATCCACTAGGTTCCCTTACTTAGAGGAGAGGTTGATTGGTGGAAATATGGATCTAGATCTCCTCTCACTTTTTCCTCAAAGATGTGTAAGAATCATGGGAGGGATTGAGAGGGGGCAAGGTTTTCTAAGGTCAACAATGGTGGGGGAGAGAGAGGAAAACGTGCTGGAAGAACCCTTCGTCACTTGGGGGAATAAGGGGGCCTTTTATAGATCCCCACGAAAAAGAGCCGTTGCAGGAAACTTCACACCGGAGACTCTGGTCTGAGTAGACCGGAGACTCCAGACACTTTCCGATGCAACTCCGGACCAGGGTCCAGTAGCTCATCGCATTTGGGACGAAAAATTAAGCGCGCAGACCGGAGACTCCAGTCTGGGACCGGAGACGCCGACCTAGAAAAATCTGCAGCAACACCAAACACGAAAATGAACATAACTTAATCATCCGAACTCAATTTTCGATGTTCTTGGGCTCGTTGGAATCGCAACGAAAAGCTTTACAAGATCAAGCAGAGAAACATCATAGTCCATCATGTGAGGGGGAGGTCACAAGGAGAGAGTTTGACCTCTCTAAAAAGGACATGTCGGGAAAACCTCCAATATAAAAAATGCAACAAGATGTGCATATGAAATCCGTTTTTGATGAACTAGAGCTTGATATGGAGATGAACACAAGCTCTAAATCCTCACATGGATAAAATCCAAATAAGAAACAAGAAATATGATATGCCAAGTATGCAGAGGTTTGAGCTCTCCACAAAGATGTGATCAAGTTATTCACTTGAGAGCCCCTCTTGATAGTACGACATCTATCCTACAACTCGGTCTCCCCAAAAGCATGAGACCGGTAAAATAGAAAACCTATCAAGATCATACCTTTTCCTTGATAATTCCACTTGAGCTAGATGATGACGATCTTGACTTCCTCAAGTTGGAACACCTTTCTTGGTCGTGCTTGCTAGCACATGCTTGATGAAGACTTCACCAAATATTCCCCCATACTCCATTATGGGAGAGCCTCGCTTAGCTCCGTCTTCACATATCAATCGCAAGATTCAAATGATATCTTCCGATATGGATCATATTGAACTTGCACTTCATAATCTTTTAGATGTGTTGATCAATCTTCACTTCATAATTTTCACATTGACTTGATCAACCTTGCACTTCATCTTCTTCTCTTAATATATATGATGGCTTGGAGATAAACATGAATGTTCACTCAATCTTCTTTTCCAAGCCACACTTGCAATCATCTCCACTCTAGATGACCATTTGTGTGGATCACACCTTGTATATTACTTTGGTCATCACTTTATCTTCTTCGTTCAATCTTGATACCAACATATGGTGTTCAAGCATTGTCAATGGACAAGCCCTACAAGAATATCTTAATGCAACTATTAGTCCATAGAGATTGTTATTAATTACGAAAACCACACATGGGGGCAACCATGCTCTTTCAGTCGCGGGCACAGGCTCAGATGACATCCTTTCGCAATTGAGTGTTGGGCGGTGCAATGACAGGAGCATAAAGCGGTTCTAGTCAACATTGTCGGTCTCATCGTCGTATGCCATGGCGTTGATACATCCATTTTGCATCATTATTTTATACTCCTATCGACACCCCACCCGCTGGGGGTGTCACGATTGATGAAAGTGTGGGCCTACCCCGAAGACACTAGGACTCCCGGGGGCTACCCGGAAAAATCTAGAAGGCGACCTTCCTGGGGGCTCTGCCCGGGAGGATAAGACATACTTGAAGCGACACTTGGCAAGAGTTCTCTGCTGACTGCCGGTCGGCCGAGCAGATTCGGACAAGACGTCTTGTCTGCCGATTTCAGAAGGGAGCCACGACGCGTGTAAAGTGTCAAGATGAGTTGGCATATCACCGCCTCCAGGCGGCGACACCCGTCCCTCGAGGTGGTAATGCCGCCGTGAGGTGTCGCCCATGCAGGCGCCGAAGCTGGAGGAGACACCACCGGTATAAAGAGGAAGAATCACGAAATACAGGGGAGGAGGAGGATCGCCATCTGAGAGAAGTAGTCCCCGGGAAGGAGAGCCAACCGAGGGAAAGAGAGGAATACCAGCTCTTATACTTTGTCATCGCCACAACATCAATACCAGATCAGACATGCAAGACGTAGGGTTTCATCTCCGGATGGCCTGAACCTGGGTAAAACTCGCGTGTCTGTGTTCCATAGTCTATGCAATCGATACCACCCCGATCCGACGGTGAACTCGTCGCGCCCGCCTCCGAACAAAGACATGAGAGCGCACCGAACTCTCCAGTGTCCGCGTTTCGACACGCGACATCTGGCGCGCCAGGTAGGGGGCGCGCGAGTTCATCCATAAGATTCTTCGTCAACTCCGACCTCGTCGCCGACGGCGAGCATGGCGTCTGACCGGCCACCGATTGCGATTAGGAGCACTCCAGCAGCTCCCAATCCGCCTGCGGCGCACACCCGCTCTCGTACCCGAACTGGAGGAGGCGCCTCCAGCGGGGTTCACGGGTCTAGGAGTGCGGCTTCCATGCCGCACCCTGCTGCGCCGGGACCAGGGGCTCACCCAGTGGATGAATCGGCCCCACGAGCTCCGCCTCCGGCGCATCCCCAAGTAGGTTCGAGTCAGCCAGGCCCGGTAGCCCCTCCTCCAGCAAAGGGCGCCGCCGGCTTAGGGCTGCCATCCGCCCATGCATCTCGCCGGCACGACGTCTCGGCCCAGACCTCAGGTACTTCTCACCCGAGACACCAGGCCGCGGCCACAGAAGACCGAGCGCCGGATGCAGACCCTGGTGCCCGCTCGGCACGAGGACCAGCGACCGGAGAGGCACCGAGTGGTGCGTAAGGGCGAGGCGGGCGACCTCCGAGACACCAACAACCTCGCCGCTCGCCTCCCCCTAGTGCCGGTCGGCGAGACCAGGAAAGAGAAGAAGGCCGGCAGTCAATATCAATGTCCCGCCGGTTGGATCCTCGCTTGTCTGGAGTGCGTATCTCCCGCCGCAGGGCACCCCGTAGTACGACATGTGGAGGGCCCCCGTGGTCAGTCTCCTCAAATTCGCATGGCGGCGAGAGGAGTCTGTTCGCACACGCTCCACTCCATGGGAGGGCCAACCGTGATGCCAGCTTCGGGGCCGGCACCACCAGCTCCGACGCAAGCTGGCCCAAGGCGGGCTAGGGCGGTAGGGAGTGTGGACGACCACGTCTCTTCGGGTCCTCCACACCCAGCCTTCCTCAAGAAGTGCGCAGGATCATTAGGCCACAAGAAGCGAATCCTCAAGATCAAGGAGATCATCGGGTCCAGCCCACGCAAGACGCTTGCAACACAAACCCGCGAGAAGCAGGCCTCTCGGCACTGCACTACGGAGGAGGATGCCTGGCCTTTACCCCCGAGCTGTGCCGAGTCAGATGGCTAGAGAAGTTCTGTTTCCATGTGCCAGTGTTGTACGATGGAACTACGGACCCAAGAGAATTCCTGCAAATCTACTCTACGGCGATGGTCTTCGCTCGGGCAGATGACAAGGTGATGGCCAACTGGTTCCCATTAGCCTTGGCTGATGCCACGAGGCCATGGCTAATGCATCTGCCCAGGGGCTCCATATCGTCTTGGGGAAGCCTCTGCGAACAGTTCGTGAGCGCCTTCCAGGGAAGTTACAAGAGGCCAAGAACCTTGGTGGATCTAGAAGGAATTGTACAGAAACCAGGAGAAATGTTGCGGTCGTTTCTTCAGCGCTTTTGCAAGGCCGCGTACCGCATCCCCAATGCACCAGAAGCAACAGTCATCCAATCGTTCTCTCAGAATGTGAGGGACATTCGGATGAGGGAAGAGCTGGCGTACCTCGATATCAAGACCACCAACAAATTGTACGCCCTAGCCAGCAAGTGTGAGAAGATGGAAGAAGGGCGTCAGGCCCCAGAATTGGCATCAAAGGCTCAGGATTAGCCCGACGTCCTGAAAAAGAAGAAGCAGAAGCGCGAGGATCGACAGGTGCTGGCTGCCGAGTTGGGGGAAGTCGTAACCCTGAAGGTTGTGCCACAGACTCAGGTGGCCACGACAGCACCTACGACCAACAACTCTTGTCCCATCCATGGTGTTGGAGATCATGATGCACAGAACTGTCAATCCCTGCGTGCCATCATCGAAAGCCGTAAGCGACGCCAGGCAGAACGAGAAGCTAACGGGACTGTTGGCAACTGCTACAACTGCGGGGTCGCTGGGCACCATGCCTGCGATTGCCTGGCTCCATGCCCCGAGGACGTCCAAAGCCCTGGGCCAGATCCCAGACGACCGGGGGTTGGCCGGGGGCGAGGAACTGGGCGTGGCAATCAGAACACCGGTGGGAACGATGGCGCTCCCCGGGTGCAAGGACTCAACAGGAATCCCGAGGAGGGGTTCCTAGAAGCCCGAGATATGGCATACATTTACAGAGGACCTTGGCACCCACCTCCCACAATGAGGTTAAGAGACTAGCTCGAGCAGTGTGCTCCGTGCTGCCCAGCATAGAAACACAAATCGCGCTCAGATAGTCTCACGTTCCAATCACCTTCAGTCAGAAGGATCACCCGGATCGCAATGCGGGAGTTGGCGACCTCCTGCTGGCGGTCTCTCCGATTATCAACAATGTCATCGTCAGCAAGATGTTGGTAGATGGAGGGTCTAGCCACAACCTCATCTCCACCCGCCTCATGAGCAAGATGCAGATTTCAAGGGTTTCCAACCAAGCCTTTCCAGGGATCAATCCAGGGACGACAAAACCTCTGGGAAAGATCTCACTCTCGGTTACCTTTGGCACAAGAGAAGCTTATCACATCGAGAGCATCATGTTCGACGTAGCAGACTTGGCCATGCCCTACAACGGTATTTTGGGGCGCCTGTCGTTGGCTAAATTCATGGCAGTTGTGCATCATGCATACAACTCACTCAAGATGCCAACGACTCTGGGAGTGATATCCATCAAGACCAACACCGGAGATGCAGTGGCATGTGTCCAACAGAGCTACAAGGATATATCGGCAGCTACAGTGCTCGATGAAGAAGCTTGGGAAGAATAAGACCCGGACGGAGACCTCCCGATAGAGAGGACTCACTTCACCTGTGGAGATCACGATGCGACCTCGAGCCTCGGAAGATGCGGGAACCGAGCCTGGGTATTTGGAAAATTCACATGCTTGATATCCTCCGGGTCATGGACCCAAATATAGAGAAAATTTTAGATATGGGTTCTCCTCCAAAGAATCCCAAAAGACTATCTTTAGAGGATGAGTCATATCTAGATGCTCAAGCTTCTAATGTGATTTTCAATGCTTTGAGCAATGTTGTTATTATCTCCGTCTATCCTTTTCGGAATGCTCATGAGCTATGGACAAAGCTTCAAAATAAATATGATGCGTCCAAGTCTAGTGGAGATGATTTTTCTCCCTCCACCTCTGGTCGTGATGAATTCTCAACTTCGTCTACTTTACCTACATGTGGTAAGCCACAAAGAAATGCAATGGTGAGTAGTGATAAATATTGTAATGATGATATTGAACTTTTGTTGATAATTCACCTCTATCTTATTGCAATGATTTATCTTTGGACTTAAACACATCTAGCACCAAAAATGCTTTACGTGCTTGTGTTGATAGTCCTTGCATATCATGTAAAAAATTCTTATCTAAACCTCATAATGATATGTTCGTTATGTCTTGTTCTCATGATCAAAATTCTTGTATTTCCTCTAGTTGTTGTACTAACAATGTAGGGGAATCCAATCCTCCGTGGAACAAGATGTGGACTTGAATATTGCCTCAAGTCATGTCTCATCATCATCCACCATCTTTTGCCTCATGGCTAAATCCTCAAAGTGGAAGAAGAAGAGGATGATGATGCCTTCATTCCTATGAAAAGTGAGGTAGTTCGCCTTGCTCTTTGTAAGGATAAAAATGCTTGTGCTAATTTCTTCGATATTATGAATTCCTTTAGTAAGTGCAAGTGTACTGTTGAGGACTTGGAAACTCGTCTTGATGAATCTCTTCGCCGAGAACGTGGTTATGCGGAGGAGATTGCGGAGCTTGGGGAAGCTCTTGAAGAATAACAAACCACCAAGGAATCTCTTGAGGAGACCTTTGCTTTAGAGTTATCTAAAATAAAGAAAACCCATGATGGAGCTCTTGCAGTGGCTAAGGTTTTCAAAATTAAAAATGATGAACTTAAAGTTGCACATGTTAAACTCCTTGAGGATTTTGAACAACTTGATAATGGCTCTAAGGTCATTAAGGGTGAGCTTATTAAACTCACCGAATCTCATGCACAACTTAAAGCTTCATATTCAAAAGAGCTTTCCAAATTATCTTCTCCTATTGTTATAAATGTTGATGCTTGTGCTACTAACTCTACTTCTTGTGAAGCATCCATATTGAAGGATAATGTTGAGCTAAGGGATCAACTCAAATTGCTAACTAGCAATTATGAGAAATTGGAAGAAAGCCATGAGAAGCTCTCGAGCTCTCATGAGGATCTTCTAGTATCTCATGATAAGCTAAAGTTAGCTCATAAGGCTATCACTACAAAGGTAACATCTTGTGAGCCTCATGTTGACAATGGCACAACTTCTATTAAAAATGCTATATTGCCTTGTGCTAGTCCTAGTAGTTCATCCACTCATAATGTTGGTACATCTTGTGATGAATTACTTTACTTGCCTTGTTGCTCTAACAATGATGCATCTACCTCCTCTAGCTCTTGTGTTGTCACTATCCATGTAGAGGAAAGGAATGACTAATGGCGTGGATCACACATTCGCTGGGAGACCCCAAGATGAAAGTATGATGCAGCAAAGCGGCAGTTTTTTCTTGATTACAAAACCAAAGTTGCCAGATCCAGTAGGACTTGGAGAAGGCTTAGCGAGGTGTCAATCTACTCTGGCGCTTATAGATTAATGCGGACCTGCACCAATCACAAACAAGTACTTTGCCCCCAACGAAAACAGAGAGGTTGTCAATCTCTCCGGCTTGCCGAACACAAAGAATTAAATGTGCAAGTGTAAAATACTAGAAGGATTAGGCGCGCTTTGCTGCGCCCGTTGTTAATTGGCATCGCTATGTATTTTTTATAGAGTCGGGGCTGAACTTTATGATTTCAACAACCAATTTGGGTAATTTTAATTAGTACTAAATAATAAGCACTTATTATGGAAATCGACACAGACGCAACATAAATAAAAGGAAAGCCATATTCCTGTTTATAGGTATGAGGCCATTACAGAAATCATGAACATTAAAAGAAGACACATTGCAACAGAAACTCCAATTTTGCTTTAGTGTAGGGCTCTAAATTTTGCACCCTATGTACATGGTAGGAATAAGTAAAATCATATTGCAGAGTTGTTCTTTGATAGCAACATCATGTTCTTTCCCTGCTCCCAAGCATTTATCATTGGTGTAAGAAAGACCAAACAACATAATTTGCATGCTTTTTCCTAGATTTGGTTGAAATGACAAACTTACCAGATCCAGATGTACAAATAAGCAGTAAAGAAGGTCTGAGAATTTGTGGGTTAGCTGCATATGGTCATTTGAGTTACAATAATCTGTTTTTCTGAAAGCTTACAAATAATGGAGAGAATGGCGAAGATATAAGACCAAACCTGGTGTTCTCCAGCTCTCACAAATCTGATATGGTCATGGATATATGAGAAAAAGGAGATAGATAAAAGGGCACATTCATCACAACTAACAGGAAAAAGAAGAGCCGTTAAAATCTCGTATATTTAACATGTCGAAGGACGCCAAACAAAAAAGACTGCTTTTGCTTAACATGAAGCACTAAGATAGTGATAGAATTGGTAAGAATCTCACGAAATAGACATGCTGAGGTGTTCTTTCTTATGAATCATAAAAGATATCAAGAGGTTACAAATAGATAATGAATTGAAAGAAATAACAAACCTATAGAATTCCTATGAAGTAGATATGTGCAAATGTATCCTACTGGACAGTTCACTGAGCAACTATAACGCTCAATGGAATTCTGGATCTACTAATGATTGTTCTGGGTAATCTAGTTATGAAAATCATAGTATTTTTTTTCAAAAAAAAAAGATCATAGTCTGAAAGCAGTGGAGTAAAACTGAACCATTCGGTTTGTTTAGGTCATACAGTGCACACTGGATGCCTGCGACAGTTATTTAGTCATACTGCAAATTCTAATGGTAACATGATGGGACTACTAACTTGATCATTTAATTCCTAAAATGGTTCCTCCTAGTCTCACTTAGGTATAAGTTATTTCTGATCATGGGCATGTGTAAGTATCACTAAAAAATAGAATTGCAATCAGCTAGCCTAGTGGTTTTCTGAACTCAATTATGTTGCCAAAATCTGAGTACATGCTACAGTATTGTTGTTACCCCTCAGAAAATGAATAGCCAAATATATGTGCATGATTGATCTTTGATAGTAGTACCTTCAGTTTTCCCTCCCAGGGCTGGTCATAGTTATAGTCAGATGTTTTACACAAATTTAAAGGACCAACTGGCTAGAATTCACTTATAATAGAGCACAATGCATTTTGCAAATCTAGAGAGTGTGTTATAGTTAGCTGCAACAGAACAACATGTATCCGTACTTATGGTTCATTTTATCTCTTTCTACACCTCTAAATTAACAAGCAAGCAAACAAACATTGATTTACTCGACAACAACAAAGCAGTTCTTAACATCCAGGAGTAAGTGTTCAACCCGTGCATCTGCACGGGCTAGAAAAGTTACATATAATTCAAAATATTACTTTTTACAATTCTATAGTAATTTCAAATGCTTAGACCAATTAGGTCAAACATACACTATTTAACCTAATCCGTAATTCGGCAATTTCTTACATGTCCATTCATTTACATGTGTGCCCTTTATATCATGTATTAGTACTCCAGAACCTATGACTAATTGGAACTATTATAGATCTTATATAAGTGAGCATACTTGTTTCAAATTAGCGTAGGTTCAACATTCCGATTGTTTTATTCCCAATGATAAAGTTCAACCCATGCTGAGTTTAAAAAAAGTTTATTCCTTCATTTTCAATTTTGAGTATTGGTTCAATCCAGCTGTATGGTGTTCGATAAGCACATTAGAATATTAATCAGATATACACTGTTTGGACACCTAAGTAAATATATATTATTCAAACAGATTCTAATAAGAAGATGCACATACACTTATCATGGTTTATCACTTGCACAATCAGAGTTTTCTACCATACCATGCATTGGTATTATCCGCTGCTTCACATTCAAATTGATAAAATTTATGAATTAACATTGCTCGAGGAGGCTCCCTAGTGCAGCTTATAGTGTTCTCGCAACTAGATAGCGCCACATGAAAGTGCTTGACTTATCTGGGAACATTAAGTTGTTTCAAATATTAGTTCAGTTTCTTAGGTGGGAATCGATTGTAAGTAAATAACATGTGATTCAACATCAAAACTCCACGGCACAATGCAAAGATTTTTTATTTATCAAAACAATCATGGCCAAAAGTACAATTAGATGTATTGGAACCTTCATAGTAATAATAGTATTATCGACCATTTTCTAAAAATGGGAGATTGTTTGAAGATACCAATTGAAGCCATTGTTAGAAAGCACACATGTCCTTGCTAGTTTACCTAGAGGATTAAACAATGTTTATAATTGCTATCAGTATATGCTTTGAGAAATACAATGTTCGAAATATCCAGCATATAAACAAATCTATTTCATTGGGCGCATCATTCTAGAATATTTTAAGTTAAGCACATGAGATAAATTTTTGTTAATAAGAATCATAAGAACTGAATTTCTAAAACTTGATAATAATCGTCATGTTGTCCTCATAGAGGTCCAGTCTAATCTGGTGGTAAAAAAATGCACCAAATCATCAGGTAGATAATCACATATTCTTTGGTCAGTACTGAAATGAAGAAACATCTCACAATTTTGAAACTATTTAATGTACGGTGATTGCTCGTAAGTGCAGTTGGTTAGAGATGGTTCTCCATAACATCTCTGTTCCAAGAAATAAGGTTCGCAATTTCCTCTTACTACCTTGAGGGCCACTCCTAAACAGGGTTAATTTGTTTTCGCAAAAAACATTCAACACTCCGTAGATCCCCAGGAGCTGACAAAACATAGAAATAACCTTGCAAACACATATCGTTAGAAAGACATCCTCCCCCTTTTGGTGAGGATTTTGTAGGGCTTGGGCTTGACACCGTTCTAAACCTCTGCTCAATATGGTTTCTCAAACAAAGGATATGCATGTTTTTGTTTTTGTTGTAACAGAATGCAAATGTTGTATAGATTATTCAATCTTCTGAATCTTCGGTTTGGTAAAGGCTTCAAATGTTGAACAATCATCATGGACAAAACTAATCTAGTTGAACATGCTTCGAGAAATTCGAATAAAAAAGAAGATATACAAATCATAAAGCATTGGATAGCTGGCATAACTATAAATGCAATCCGTTTGGCAATTCTTCAGACACAACATATAAGTACAGACATTAACTCATGCTAACGGATTAGTCTACATAGGTTGCATGGTTCGCCGAAAAAACAACAGTACAAACTTTGATTGGAATGGAAGGGAACTGAGTGGCAACAGTCAAACACTATATCGATAAAAATAATTCACTCAAGCATGAGAAGCCAGGGTAGATCCAGTGAACAATTTTAGCAACATATTGGCATTTAAGCTTCTCAACACATAAGAAAAGAAATGACATTATATAAAATTAATTCTAAAACATCCAATGGGTCTCTTTACCATGCGTAATATAATAGAGTGGCTACGGATCAGAAGTATGAAATAACAACTTCTACTCGTGCTACAGGGGCGAGAGTATTACATAATTACCATTGTCAGTGATTGTTGCAACTGCAAACGTGCACACATAATTTAGATAATATAAAAAAATATCGGCATTGTCCAAATGCGCATTTAAAAGAATGTCGTATTAACATGTAAGTTCCCTATTAAGTTAGGAAATCACAAATATTATTAGTACATAAATGATACATATTTATTGTTTACTATAAACTCAGTAAAACTCATTGACCTCAAGATAAGTTCAGGTGGCTTGATCTTCTTACGAGACATGACCGACAGCTTATGTCATGTTTGTATCCATGCATTGATTTAACCTTCTATGCAATTGAACCACGTACCTAAAGTCTGGAGACTTCCTAGTTACAGTACTCTAGTTATCTGAGCAGAGTGAGAAAACAGGGGAAGAAAGAATCCAAAAAACATATATAGAAATATACAGATTTGTACAAATGAGCCATAGATTTCTACATTGATATGCTAGAAAAAAAAGATGTAACACTAGGGCACGGAAATAGAAATTCAAAGAGCTAGAAACCTGCATAAGTCTAGACTCAAGTCGCATCTACAATAGCATATGCAATTTCAGCGCGATCCATATGCAACCATACCGAAATTGACAGAACCTGAAATCATTAGAAGATCCAAGATGAGATTATAGATCCTAATTGTGACATGAGTAAAAAATCAATAATGCGACCGTACCGAAATAGGCAGAACCTGAAATCATTAGAAGATCCAAGATGAGATTATAGATCCTATTTGTGACATGAGTACAAATAATAGATTACTGGTTCAATTTGGTCATACAAACTTTTACTGAGAAACATTACAATAGGAGTTTGGCATGGCCCATGTCGATGAAACTATTATTCCTTATGTAACAGCCCCAATTTGGTACTGTAAAATTGAACCAAATTTTCACTTTTGCATTGTCATCTTGTATCATGGCATATATTTAAACTGCTAAAGTTTAACAAAGCAACAATTGGAAAACAATTAAATGGGAAGCAAAACCCTTCCCAAATTTCCAAATCAAATGCATGGCTCAAATTGGCAAACCAAATTATTCTTAAGTTTTCAATTTGTCCAGGAAGTTCCAAGAATACTTTTTATAAATATTTGTCAAACCCAAATTATTGCCAAGCAAAGAATTAAATTTGGGAATTCAAAATTGGTTCAAATCAATCCATATTTTTCAAACCATGTTAAACTGTTCAAAAATTCCAAATAAAAATAAGGGGAGCTTCCCTATCTTATTGAGAGCTTCCCTGAATTTTTATAGAATTTTTGGGGTTGTTTAAGTGCCCAAATAAAATATCTAAAGCTGCTTGGTTTAACTTAGAGATAATTTGGAAAAAAGGGAAAAACAGTGCCAGGGGGTTCCGGAAGTACCGACCTGACCGGTACTACCGAGCACTTAGCCGGAAGTACCGACTCAACTAGTTAAAACTTGTGAAAATCATAACTTAATAACTATTAATTCAAATCTTGCAAGGATATACCAAATTGATCAGCAAATCAAATGCTATCTAGTTATGCTAATTTCACATCATGACAACAACTTTTCCTTTTATGATTATTCTTGAAATGGTTAAAATAATTAAATTTGAATAACCATTTAATTCACCATTTATTCGTCGTTACTCGGAAAATTGCAAACAAGGTACCAAAATTCTTCGGAGAACAATACCAATCTATTCATGTCATGTTCATGCCTATTTAAACCACATTTTAGTAATGTAATAATTCATAAGCACTGTGGTCATTAAGTTAAATATGGGGTTGTTTCCAAATAATTGCACCAATCATTTGGCACTCCATTTAATTTGTTAGATAAATTAAATGATGATATCGGTGCATAAACTTGACATGTCATCATGATTGTGCATTGCACCTCTTGTATGCCTGTTATTTATTTGTTCTCCTGTTATTGTTTGTGTATCGGTAGATTCAGGAGTCGAGGTTCCCCCTCCATATCTCAACGATCCGTGCTACCAGCCCGGCAGCAAGGCAAGAGATAACCTAACCTTCTTGGCATATATCATTCTATTGTTTTACAAGTATTTTCTCCACCATAATATTGCATTCGATTCCAATGTCAACTTTTGGTCAATGTGTACAGTATCCTATGAATTGCATGTTCCCTACACCATTACATGTTTCCCCTCCTATTACCCATAGGTTTGATGTGTTGGCCGGAGTTAATTCATATCTATTGAATATATGCTTAGCTATGCTTAGCCATACTTAGTCGAATGCTTAGTGGTCCGGTGATTATTTCCATGCTTATGAAATTGATGGAATGTTCGGACATGGTGGATACTTGTGGTACTTAATTAAAATGCTTAAAAGGCTTGGATGAGTTGCCATCGGGGGGATGGTGTTTTGTCTCATTCTTGCCGCCTAGGTGTGAGTTCTTGTCTCTTGAACCAAGATCGAGCGTGCTTCCATCAGTGGGGGTATGGGCCCCTTACTAACCAAATAACTTGTGCGGGCGTATCCAAGGGTCCTCTAGTTTGCGCTTTCCATTTGCGTGTGAGTTGCAGGTGGATGATGGCGCGAAGAGGGGGTGGTGGTGTTTAGGATGTGGCGATGGGGCAGGGTGCTGAAATAGGCACGGGAAACTTGTCCTGTCGTCACGATGATCCTTGGATAGTCTCATGCGAGGTAAAGGTTTAACCGCGCCCACTTGCCAGCTTTCCCCGGAAGAGAGCTAAACCGGCGAGCCGGACGGTACTGATGGGTAAATTAGTACACCCCTGCAGGGTTTAATCTTTTCGAAAAGCCGTGTCCACGGTTATGGACAACTTGGGAATGGATTATGAGATCATAGAAAACATGAACTTAATTAAAATTTGGCAACATGTGTTAAAGGTTCATTTCCTCGAGGGTGATTCGAGGGAGTGCCTTGGTGGAGATGAGTGGTGGATTCTGGCTACTGTTGGTTCAATGTGAACTAAAGAAAGAAGTTTTACTATCTTATCCCCTTATGAAAACCTTCTGAGTAGTCGATGCCATGAGTCATTTCTTTAAAAATGGAAAACTAGCTTTATGCAAAACAACTACTATACAGCTATAAAGCCAATCATCATTGGGCCTATATCGCCCTAGTAACCTTGTGAGTACGTCGTACTCAGCCTTGCTTTGTTGATTATTATTTGTTTCAGAGGAGGACGTCACCGAACAGGAAGGTGGGTTCTTTGTTGACATCGACGAGTAGTCTGGGGTTCCCAGGTGGCAGCTTGGGACGACATGGAATAGGCTGGCTGGGATTGTTATTTGTAGGCCTCTTAGGCCATAATTTGGATCTTGTTGTTTAGACAACTATATCTGCTTCCGCTTGATGTAATGTTGGGTCTGTGACCTCTGTTGTGTATTTTGCTATCTTTCTCGCTATATGAGTTGAACTATGATCTCTTGTGTCGTAGAGTCTGTGATGTGCCAGATGTTCCGTAGTCTTGATCTCTTTATTATGCATTGATAGCTATGCCAGTGTTTATGGCATGATCGATGTGTTGCGTGGGAGCAGTAACCCCATTGCCCTTCGATTGTGTAGCATAGCCTGTGGGTTACATAGCCTCTCTGTATAATTCCGGGGTCGGGGCGCTACAAATTGGTATTAGAGCAGGACTGCCTATAGGAAACCCTTCTATTGGTCGATGTCGAGTCTAGTGTTGTGAAAGTTATTTATAACCTAAAAATGAGTTGTGAAAACCCTCTTAGGATTATTTTTACTCCTTACCCAATTCGCTCTATCTCTGAGTTACCTTACCTCTATTTGTTTTAACAGTTGTGTCGAGTTTTAGGTTCTTGGGGTTGGGTTCTTACCGTCCAGTGTATGTCTCGAGTCCTTTGCTTCTGTTTGCTTCCGCCGCGTTGACGTGGTGTCACACGTGGTTGTCTTGTTCTGTTCGCTTGTGTTAATGCCATATTAAGTCTCTGTACCAAGGAGGACGCTAATGCTCTAACCTAAATATTCGGAGATGAATACTAACTGTGTCCTTGTTCAAAATCTTCAGAATGGCTCCTGCCCATCGTGGTAACCAAGGCCGCCACCCTCTATGGAGGAGGTTCTGATGGCTATTGAGGAGAACCGCCTGCGCAACAAGCATCTGCTTGAGCAGTTGGTGCAGCAGGGTGCCCGAAGGAACAATGACTGCAACACCCTCACGGAGTTCTTGCGCTCCCAGCCACCGACTTTCTCTGAAGCCAGAGAGCCGCTCGATGCGGATGACTGGCTGCGTGCTCTCGAGCGCAAGTTCACCGCACAGCATGTTCCGGCGGGTAAACAAGTGAACTTCGCGACCTACCTTCTGAATGGAGCCGCTGGTTCCTGGTGGGAAAGCCACGTGTCGATGTTTGCTGCGGGCCATGTCTTCACCTGGGCTGAATTCCGCACTGCTTTCCGTGCAGCTTACATCCCCAAGCCCATCATGGACCTAAAGAGGAGGGAGTTTTTGGATCTGAACCATGGACATATGGACGTCCAAGCTTATGGGCGTGAGTTCAACCACCTCTCTCGTTACGCCCCTCGGGATGTGACCAATGATGAGAAAAACAAGAGTTGTTCCACAAGGGGCTTGCACCGCGGCTCCGATATGAGCTGCTGCCCTTCAAGTTCCAGTCTTAACAGGACCTATACAACTAGGCTCTCACTCTGGATCAAGGTAGGAAGGAGCTGGAAGCTTCTAAGAGGCCAGCGCAGGGGTACCATCAGAGCTCCTCTTCTTCTGAAGTCAAGAAGCGTAGGGTCTTCGTGCCATTCAGTGACGTGCCCCTTGCTCCTTTCACGGCAAGGCCCTCAGGATATAGGCCACCTCCGCCTCGCCCAGCTACTTCGACCTTGGGTGTGGCTGGAAGTGGGTTTCATCCTAAGCTGCCTGCACCACCGAGGCCCACTTGCTACAGCTGTGGCCAACCGGGTCACTTCTCAAGGGAGTGTCCTCAGAAGGCACCTGCTACCTCAACACCTGTACTAGCTCCCTCTACACCAGCAACCAAGGCTATGACTGTCAGCTATGGTCGTCTGAACCACGTCTCTGCTGAAGGAGTTGAAGAGGACCCCAGTGTTCTCATGGGTACGCTTCGAATTAATGCATATCCAGCTTCAGTCTTGTTTGATTCTGGAGCATCGCATTCATTCATATCCATAGCTTTCACACATAGCCATCAAATACCGTTTGTGAACATGGACTCCCCTCTAGTGGTTAAAACACCAGGCTCTAGTTGGCAATCTAACTGGATCGCTCCTGAGGTTCGGGTTTCCATAGGTTCAATACCCTTTCCGTTCTCGTTGATAGCCCTGAAGTCAGATGGTCTAGATGTCATTCTGGGCATGGATTGGCTAGTCAAATATCAGGCCAACTTGAATTGTGCTACCAAGACTGTCACAGTGATCCACCCAACCTATGGGCTAGTGCATTACTGGTCCCCTACATCCGCAACTCCATCCGCTGCCACTCCTCTCTCTCCGGAGATCAGTCTATACTTCATGGAAGGTATCACCCTGCCTGAAATGCATGAGGTAGATGTGGTGTGTGATTTCCCCGACGTCTTTCCTGAGGAGTTGCCTGGCATGCCACCAGATCAAAGTGTGGAGTTTGTCATCGAATTGGTTCCGGGAACTGCTCCAATTTCCAAAAGGCCTTACCGCATGCCGGCGGAAGAGTTGACTGACCTGAAGAAACAACTTGATGAGCTGATGGAGAAAGAGTTCATTCGGCCTAGTAGCTCACCCTGGGGTTGCCCTGTCATCTTTGTCAAGAAGAGGGATTCCAATGTTCCTCGTCTGGTTGTTGATTATCGGCCTCTGAATTCGGTAACCATCAAGAACAAGTATCCTATTCCCCGGATAAATGATCTCTTTGATCAGCTAGCTGGTGCAACTGTATTCTCCAAGATGGATCTGAGGTCAGGCTACCATCAGATAAAAATCAGGAAGGAGGATATTCCGAAGACGGCTTTCACTACCCGTTATGGGTTATACGAGTATACCGTCATGTCTTTTGGTCTCACCAATGCCCCGACTACCTTCATGAGGCTTATGAACTCCATCTTCCATGAGTACCTTGACAAATTCGTCATAATATACATTGATGACATCCTCGTTTACTCCAAAACTGAAGAAGAGCATGCTGAGCATCTTCGGCTAGTTCTGATAAAGCTTCGTGATCATCGTCTCTATGCCAAGTTCTCCAAGTGTGAGTTCTGGTTAAAGGAACTCATCTTCTTAGGTCATGTGGTGTCAGCTGCTGGAGTAGCTGTAATACCCGACAAGATTCAGTCAATTCTGGATTGGCCTACTCCAAAGTCGGTCAAAGACATCCGTAGCTTCCTTGGGTTGGCGGGTTATTACCGCCGATTCATCGAGGGCTTCTCCAAGATAGCCAAAGCTTTGATAGACCTTCTGAAGAAGGATAAGAAGTTCGTATGGATAGACAAAGCTGAAGAGAGCTTCCAAACCCTAAAAGTCAAACTCACGACCACTCCTGTGCTTGTCCTTCCGGACACAGACAAAGACTTTGTCGTCTACTGTGATGCCTCATTACAAGGCTTGGGCTGTGTACTAATGCAAGAAGGCCATGTGGTAGCATATGCTTCTCGCCAACTTAAACCGCATGAGCACAACTATCCAACCCATGATCTAGAGCTTCCTGCAGTGGTTCATGCTCTGAAGCAATGTAGGCCCTACCTGCTGGGAAACTGTTGCGAGATCTTCTCGGATCACCAGAGTCTGAAATATCTCTTCACCCAACCAGATCTGAATCTCCGACAGAGGAGATGGTTGGAGTTAATCAAGGACTATGATGTGACCCTCAGCTATCAGCCCGGCAAGGCCAACGTTGTGGCAGATGCGCTGAGTTGCAAGTCTTATTGCAACACCCTAATGGTTGAGAAGGCCAAACCTGCTCGTCATGAGGAATTCGCCCATTTGAATCTGGAGATTGTTCCCTCTGGATATCTAGCAAACTTAGAGATCAAATCCACTCTTGAGGATGAGATCAAGGCAGCCCAGCAGCAAGATACTGGCATCCTCGAAATCAAAGAGAAAATAGCTAGTGGGAAGGCTAATTGTTTTTCTGTTGATGACAACGGTGTTGTCTACTTTGGTGACCATCCGGTGGTGCCCAAGAGTGGGAATACCAAAGGGTTGATACTCTCAGAAGCTCATGAATCACCCATTTCCATTCATCCGGATAGTACCAAGATGTACCAAGATCTTCGCCGTCAATTCTGGTGGTCTTGCATGAAGCGAGAAATTGCCGAGTACGTTGCTGAATGCGACGTCTGTCACCGTGTGAAGGCTGAACATCAAAGGCCAGCGGGTACCCTTCGCCCCATATCTATTCCTGAGTGGAAATGGGATGAAGTTGGTATGGATTTCATTACCGGTTTCCCAAGGTCACAAAAGGGTAATAATGCCATCTTGGTCGTCATCGACCGTCTATCCAAGGTCGCTCATTGCCTTCCCGTTCGCGAGGATATAACTGCGAAGCAATTGGCTGGGTTGTACGCTGCCCGAATTGTTCCTCTCCATGGTGTTCCACTGAGAATCATCTCAGACCGTGGGAGTCTATTCGTATCCAGATTCTGGCAGAGTTTCCAAAATGCTATGGGAACCCGTCTCAACTTCAGTACGGCTTATCATCCTCAGACTGATGGTCAGACTAAAAGGTTAAACCAAATCTTAGAGGACATGCTCCGGGCATATGTAATCTCTTTCGGCAAGGGTTGGGAGAAATTCCTACCATTCGCAGAATTTTCCTACAACAATAGCTACCAAGCTAGTCTGCGGATGGCCCCATTTGAGGTCCTCTATGGGAGGAAATGTCAGACTCCGCTAAATTGGTCTGAAACCAGAGAGAGGCCACTCTTTGGTCCTGATGTGATCAATGAAGTTGAAGAGAAAGTCCGTATCATTCATGAGAATCTGAAGATTGCCTAGTCCAGGCAAAAGAGCTACTATGATAAACATCATCAGGAGGTTCACTATGAAATCGGTGACAAAGCCTATCTTCGAGTCTCTCCCCTCCGAGGCGTTCATCGTTTCGGGATCAAGGGAAAATTGGCAGCTCGCTTTGTTGGTCCTTTCACCGTCCTAGCCAAGCGAGGAGATCTATCCTACCAGCTCGAGCTACCATCAAATTTCCCAGATGTGCATGATGTGTTTCATGTCTCTCACCTCCGTCGTTGCTTCAAAGATCCTATTCATGGGGTTGATCATGAAGTGTTGGACATCCAGGAGGATCTGACTTACCGTGAGCATCCTGTCCGAATCTTGGATGAAGCGGAAAGGAAGACCCGTAATAAGGCCATCAAGTTCCTCAAAATCCAGTGTTCTAACCATTCTGAAGAAGAAGCAACCTGGGAACGTGAAACTAGTCTTTGTTAGGAATATCCTGCCTTGTTCACTCAAGCCTAAAATCTCGGGACGAGATTCCTGTAAGGGGGTAGATTTGTAATAGCCCCAGTTTGGCTATGTAAAATTGAATCAAATTTTCACTTTTGCATTGTCATCTTGCATCATGGTATATATTTAAATTGCTAAAGTTTAACAAAGCAACAATTAGAAAACAATTAAAAGGGAAGCAAAACCTTCCCAAATTTCCAAATCAAATGCATGGCTCAAATTGGCAAAACAAATTATTCTTGAGTTTCCAATTTGTCCAGGAAGTTCCAAGAATACTTTTTATAAATATTTGTCAAAGCAAAATTCTTGCCAAGCAAAGAATTAAATTTGGGAATTCAAAATTGGTTCAAATCAATCCATATTTTTGAAACCATGTTAAACTGTTCAAAAATTCCAAATAAAAATATGGGGAGCTTCCTTATCTTATTGAGAGCCTCCCTGAATTTTTATAGAATTTTTGGGGTTGTTTAAGTGCCCAAATAAAATAGCTAAAGCTGCTGGTTTTAACATAGACATAATTTGGAAAAAAGGGAAAAACAGTGCCAGGGGGTTCTTTGCAAAACCGTCATCGTCCTCCTCACTGTGGCGACAGTGGCCGCCATGCTGCCATGTCGCTGACGCCCCGCACGCGCTACCTGCTCCCTGCAGCTAAGGAGAACGCCCGCACGACGCCCTCTCTCTCTCCTACTCATTCCCCTCCCCGTTTTCCCGAAACCGAAACCCTAACCTAGCTCGCACTGGCCGCCATGGACCCGCCGCCGTCACTCGCACGTCGCCGCTGTCGGGGATATGAACCCCGGATATCCCAAAGAAGCCTATTCCTTTAGTTCTCCGCAGGCCGGCTGAACAAGTGCCGGCTGCGCAGTGCCGCCTGAAACCCGCCGGATGAAGCAAGCCGCCTGCGTCTACCCGGATGCGGACGTCCGGCTGGGCTGGAGCCGGACGCACCAACCGACAGCTCCTTACGAGTGGGCCCGGTCCGTATAACCGCTCTGGGTGAACAGTACCCCTTGTCGGGCATCTCCTGTACCAAATCATGACAACAAGCTCCATCCGGCTCAGAAAGTAGTGATGTCATAGGGGCAAACTTGTAACTTCCTTGTAACCCAAAACCCTAGCTTGCTGCCTATATAAAGCGGGCTAGAGCCTCCTGCGCGACGTAAGCAAGAGGAGGGAGACGATACGCACATGCACACCAGCAACCAGAACACCACGTAGTATCATCTTCAACCTCCAGCCGGCTAGGATCTCCAGCCGGCTGCCACCCGAAACAGCTCAAGGAGCACCATTGTAGCCCGATTCTGTGATCAAGCAATAAGAACAAGAAGAGCAGGACGTAGGGGTGTTACCTCCACAAGGAGGGCCCTGAACCTGGGTAACTAGCGTGTGTTTGCGTGCTTGTTGCCCAATCCCGCGCGAGCATCCACCGTCGCCTGCCCCACAATCTTTTCCATCTCTGATGGATATGCCGTGCAACCCACCACGACATTTGGCGCCCACCGTGGGGAGCGCGACGAACGGAGTCACGTTCTACGCGGGATCCCGGACCGTAGATGATCGGCGGATCGTCTCCGGCCTCGTGCTCTCCATCGGCTCCATCGGCTGCGTCCTCGACAACACCAAGAGCTTCGCCGACGTGGGCTTCACCAGCGGAGGCACGGTCGTCACCCTTGGCGAGTTCCACGTCTACGTCGCCGTCGCCGCCAAGGAATACCCGGAGGTGGTCTACTCGAGCTTGGCTCCTTCGATCTTCGACGCCAGCACCTGCAACGACGATTCCGCCTTCGGCTACCTCAACTCCGGCGACGCCGACTGCGACGACGACAAGCTCAACGTCTACGCCGAGGTGCACATGGTCGAGCACGCGGCGGCGGGAGGCGCCGTCGCCGATACTGTTCATGAAGCTGGCGAACCTTCTCGTTTCCAGCGCAATCTGGAGGCCGACTTCGAGCTGCTAAGCACCCCCATCGCGCCGGGTGCGGACCCAGCCAAGGCGGCGGCTGAACTCGAGAGGATGCATCAACAGATATACGACAAGGCTCTTCACCTCGCATCAACACAGCACCGACTCAACGCCACGATGCGCGAGTACAACACCGCCCATGGCTTCGAGCCGGCAAGAGGCAACACAGAGAAGCTGAACGAGGTCAGGCGCAAAGGAGGGGATCTCGGCGGTGTCCTGAACCGTGCCGGCCAGCCGCACGAGCATTCGGACATCATCCTGCCCGAGTACAGCAACCCGGTGCAAAACATGAAGGCTGCGGAGGCGGCCGCAGCAGAGCTGCCCCATCTCCAAGGCGAGGAGCTACGCCAACAAGCACGCCGGGTCCAGGAGCTCATCGCCGCGGCCAACCGGCAGCAACGCGAAACCGAGGCGACGGCGAGTCGAGAACATCATGAGCCGCCTCCAGGCTACGACCCGGCCGGCAAGCCCAAGCAAGGCGCTGAGGCGTCATCCACGAGCCGCGGAAGGGCGAAGGACAAGCAACCACGAGCTCATCGCGAGGGGAGCGCAAGCTCGCATCCTCGTGATCACGGCCGCGATCCGGCTGGACGACGCGAAGACGGCAACCGGAACGGGCCGCAAACCGGCCGCAGCGTCAAGGAGCGAGTCGGACACAAGGTCACCATCGAGGAGCGCCTGGGACCACTGGGGCCCAAAACAAGCCACGACGCTCGCGTCCGCATTGACGCGCTCAAGGCATCAAGCATCATCGAGGAGGAAGACATCGCCGCACATCGCTGCTTCGGACCTCGCATCCGGACCGAGCAATTCCCGCGGGGATTCACCCTCCCAAGGGATACACCCAAGTACAACGGCTCCGCGAAGCCGGAAGACTGGCTCGCCGATTACGTCACGGCGGTCAACATCGCAGGCGGCAACAAGCGGGTGGCCGTACGCTATGTGCCACTCATGCTCCAGGGGTCGGCTCGGACTTGGCTGAACAGCCTACCGGCTGAAAGCGTCAACAGCTGGCTGGACTTTGAGGAGGTGTTCAACCGCAATTTCACCGGCACCTACTTGCGCCCCGGCAACGCACAGCTGCTCGCGCTGTGCAAGCAGAAGGACGGCGAGTCGGACCGAGCCTACCTCACCCGGTGGACTAGCCTACGCAACTCCTGCGAAGGAATCCTCGAGCTCCAAGCTGTCCAGTACTTCATTCAAGGTTGCCGAGACTAGACGCTGCTCAAGCACAGGCTCCTAAGGAAGAGCCCGAAGACCATGGCGGAGCTCATGGCAATCGCCGACGAATACGCCACCGCCGACGCGGGCATGACCAACCCGATCCGACTCGACGAAGCCGGAAGAATCATCACGACGGAGCCGGCTGCACGCCGCAGCCGGGCGGAGAACCAGGAAGGGGGAAAATCAACCCGGCGTGACTCCGACGCAGCCGGCAAGCGCAAGTCCACGGACGACCGCGTCGAGTCCAAGGTCGTCGCCACCACCGAGGGAAGGCCGGCAGGAGGCTTCGACAACCGCCGCATGAGGACGAGCAGCGACATGCGCCGGACAAGGGCGAGGAACAGCTACGAGTTCCTACTCGATCAACCGTGCCGGAACCATGGCGACCGGCCGGCGAACCACACTGTTCGGCAATGCACCCTCGGCCTCCCAAGGCCACCACCGTACGAGCGAACGAATCCGCCTCCACCTCTAGATGAAGCCGGACGAGACGATCAAAGACGTGACGACGGGCGGCGCGAAGACAGGAATCGCGATGATCGCCAACGCGAAGAACAGAGGAGGGAGCGCCTTCCTGCTCCGCCTCCAAGGGGTCCAGACGGCTACCAGAATCCGGATGCCGCCTACATCGTGTTCGTCAGCGAGCACGACGACAAGCGAAGCCGGCGTGAGCGATTCAAGGAGGTGACTGCGGTGGTGCTCAACCCAGGGATTTGCTGAGCCCTAACCTCGTCAATTGGCACCGTCTGTGGGAAAGAACGATCGTTGGAACCATGGTCGCTCCGGCTCCATCAACCTTGAAGACCGACGCCTGCACCAGGGAGCCAGTCCGGTCCAGCTCCCTCGAGTACGTCAGCCACCCGCCGGCTCATCGCTCGGCATACGCTGAACTGAGTTAAGGTACGTGGATCACTTTTGGTACCATGCGTTACCTCATAAACAGCTACGGAACACTCCGATCTACGGTGGCCGCGCTACGCGCGGAGGCGACACCCGCGTCTGCATCGACTACGTCGACCACGCCCTCACCTGCCATGGAGATCGCATCTGCTGCGAATGCAGCGATCACGTCTTCGACTGCCGCGAAGATCGCATCTGCTACGACTACAACGACTGTGTCATCACCTGCCGTGATCACATCTACCACGACTACGGCGATCGCGCCTTCGACTGCCGCGAAGATCGCGCCCGCCTCGACTGCACCAATGGCCCCCATGGCAAAAATCGCGCCCAACGCGACCACGACACCCGCACCTCCGGCTGCCAAGGAGATTGCATCGGCGGTGACCCCTGCGCGGATCAAGTCTACTCCGACTACCTTGGTCGCGTCGCGGGCAAGGCCAAGATCTACATCGACCCCGACTATGTCGGCCACGCCTTCGCGTCGCGAAATCATCCGCAAGCCAATCGCACCCGCGTTGACGACGGCGACTTAACTCCTCGCTTCTGCGGTGAAGGCCGCGAAATTCTGCGAAAAGAACCTCAACGGCAACTGTGGCACCCACCACGTTGGAGCCATTTTCGACTCCGAGCACGGCTCGGACGAAGGAAGCAGCAGTGGAAGCATCAGCCCCACTTCCCGGGTTTACCCCGCACAAGTCTACATGACCGGCCCAGCGCGGGCCAACGGCGACGAACCCGCATATCCACTGGAGGTGGTCATGCCGGATCAGACACGGCTCACCATCACCCGCGACATGGCAATCAGAGCCCTGAAGCACGTCGAGGAGGGCACATACCCCCCACCAGACGCATCCCGAGAGGACGTTTTGGCGGTCCAGTATCTGCTGCGGAAAGAAGGCGAACGACTCCGCGCAGAGAAGGCCGAGCTGCTCCAACGCAAGGAGGAAGCCGACGCGGCGAGTGCCAGGAGGGCCGCGTATTCATTCACTGCTGCCTCGACATAGGTCTCACAAGGAGCAAGGCGCCACAGGCCCCGCGTGCCCCGGATGACAGAGGCCGAACGCGCCGGAATTACCCGCAACCTCGAGTCGTCATACATGACTGAAGATTCGGACGGGATACCCGTCCCCAAGACACCCGGAGCTGCCCTCATGGCAGTCGAAACATACCTGCGACTGATGCAGCCGCCTGAGGGTGATGCCCGCGCTCTACTCCACAAGCAACAGATCATGTCCATCAAGGCAGTCGAAGAAGCTCTGGCGAACAAGGCGCCAACAGAAAGGGCGCAAGAAAATCGGGGTCGCCGAGACCGCGAACCCGCAGCACCTGCAGTCCCAGCTCCAAGACAACCACGACAGCCGCAGCCAGGCGAAGACCTCCGCAACGTCATCACACAGAGGACGGTAGACCGCAACCGCACCCAGCGGACGGTCGGCACACCCAATGCTGACGACCGCGACGATGGCGACTTCGAGCCACGCGGCGGCGCATGCTTCAGTTTCAACATCCGCGACACAAAAATGCCCAAGGGCTTCAAGCTCACGGCAGAAGCGGTCAAGTACGACGGAAAGGAGGACCCGAGAGACTGGCTGGAAGACTACCTCATAGCCTGCAGTTGCCAGGGCGGTACTTCGACTACAGCCATGCAGTACATCCAGCTGATGCTCACAGGATCCGCACGCGGGTGGCTCAACAGTCAACCTAAGGACGCCTTCAGCACGTGGGACGAGTTTGCGGATGCCTTCGTTAAGAGCTTCCTGGGGATGTATTCAAGGCCGACAACTTTCGTCGAACTCCAAGCATGCAAGCAAGGACGAGACGAGCCACTCCGGTCATACATCCAGCGATGGACCCTGCTCCGCAATACCATGGAACCCACCTCGGAAGATCGAGTGATGGATGCCTTCATGCACGGCATCTACCGCCGCGACCTCCGCGAGGAATTTGGTAGGCTCCGGCCGAGAAGCATGATTGACCTCATGAAGATAGCCAACCAGTGGGCAGACGGAGAGGACTCGGTTCGTGATACTCCACGAGACGAGGCCAGACCAAGCAACTGGCGGGAAGGACGCCAGAAGAAGAAGCCGCGTTACCACGGCAATGACTCAATAGAGTTAGTAGCGGCGGGATTCGAAACCCCCCGCGAGAATGAAGCATACGACAGCAATCGCCAGTACAGTCAAAGGCAGTACAGTCGAAGCGACGACGACCAGAGTCGCCAATACAGCCAAGGGCAGTTCAACCGAAGCGGTGGCAGCACTTACCGTGGCGATGGGAGCCGCAAGCGAGAGTGGCAGAGGCGCACGCTGACTCCGGAGGAAGAGCTAGAGCAACCTTGCAAGCACCACATGTTCAGGAACCCGGAAACGGGCAAATGGGGATCCCGTCACCTGTTGAAGGACTGCAAGAAGGCACGCAGGATATACCAGGAAATGCAGAAGATAGTCGCTCAGCCAGCCACGCAGTTGGCTCCCCAGGCAGCACCCGCAGCACAGCCAGTAGCGCAGTTAGCTCTCCAAGCAGCACCCGCACCAGCACCGGCAGTCGCTAACCCAGCACAGGCAGCGACAGCTTTTTATCCGCAGCAGCAGCCACAGCAAGAAGCCCCTGACGCATATCCAGCGGCACACGGACAGCTCAACATGATACAGAAGGGGCGCCCTTCAAACAGGACACAGAAGATCATCACCCGCCAAGTCTACCAGGCTGTCACCTGTCCACCCGCAGTACCCGAATACCTGAGAGGGTCAGAGACACCAATCACGTTCTCCAGAGCAGATCATCCACCTGCGGTACCACGACCCGGGCACGCCGCTCTGGTAGTCGAAGCTCTGATCAGGGATTTCACCTTGAAAAAGGTGTTCATGGACGGAGGCAGCGGCATCAACATTATCTTCGCCGACACCCTCAGAAGAATGAACAGGCCAACAACAAACTTGGCGCCATCAGGGACCACCTTCCATGGCATAGTACCAGGGCAAGCAGTCACGCCCATGGGAGCAATCACACTCGACGTCATCTTCGGCACACCCGACAACTTCCAGAGGGAGGCGATCGACTTGGAGGTAGTCGACTGGAAATCGCAGTACCATGCGATACTCGGGCGCCCAACCTTTGCCAGATTCATGGCGATACCTCACTACGCCTCTCTGATGCTCAAGATGCCTGGACCCAAGGGCGTTATAACGGTGCACGGCGACTTCGACCGCTCCAACAGCTGCGACTGCGAGTTCAGCCAGATCTCTGAATTCTTCGGAATGGAGGAGCACCTTGCGATGATGGCAGTCGACAACGACAAAACCATCTTCCCGCCACGCAAGAAACCAGCCAAGGACTCTGCCTTCAACACGACTGACGACACAAGAACTCATCAAGTCCACCCGACGGACGCCAGCAAGACAGTCAAGGTGTCGGCAAGCCTGCCTATCGCATAGGAAGGCGCGCTCGTCGAGTTTCTACGTGAGAACTGGGAGATCTTCGCCTGGCAACCTTCTAACATGCCAGGTATACCCAGGAAACTCGCCGAGCACTCCTTACGCGTCCACAAGGACGCCAGACCCGTCAAGCAGACCATGCGACGCTTTTCGGGTCCCAAGCGAGACGCCATCAGCAAGGAGATCGACCGGCTACTCCACGCCGGATTCATCCGAGAAATCAAGGACTCGGACTGGGTAGCGAACCCGGTCCTGGTGGAGAAGAAGAAGACGAAGAAACTCCGCATGTGCGTCGACTTCACCGCCATCAACAAGTGCTGCCCCAAGGACCACTTTCCGCTTCCGCGGATAGACCAGATCATCGACTCGACTGCAGGCTGCGCGCGCCTATCCTTCCTGGACGCCTACTCCGGGTACCAGCAGATCAGGATGAAAGTCGAAGATGAAGAGAAGACTGCATTCATCATACCCCATGGTGTGTTCTGCTACCAAATGATGCCCTTCAGGTTGAAGAACGCTGGAGCCACATACCAGCGCATGATGCAAGCTTGCCTGAAGGAGCTAATAGGAAAAATCGTACAAGTCTACGTCGACGACATAGTCATCACCACTCGAACGGAGGACAGTTTAATTGCTGACCTCCGCAAAGTCTTCGCCGCACTCAACGAGTACCAGATCAAGCTGAATCCGGACAAGTGTGTTTTCGGCGTGCCAGCCGGAGAACTGCTCGGGTACCTCGTATCGGCAAGAGAAATCGAAGCCAACCCTGAGAAGGTGCAAAACATACTCGCAATGCCAGCACCGACCAAGCTTCATGAAGTGCAACGCCTAGCCGGCCGAGTCGCAGCTCTCAGCCGGTTCATTAGTAAGTTGGGAGAAAAGGCCCTGCCTTTCTACCAACTGATGAAAAAGGCAGACAAATTCGAGTGGACAGAAGAAGCGCAAGACGCGTTCGACAAGCTCAAGAAAACCCTCACGACTCCTCCAGTACTGGTGGCGCCACTAGAGAACGAGCCGCTGTACCTCTACGTGTCAGCCACAAACAGAGTGGTCAGCACAGTACTCGTCGTCGAACGAGGAGAAGAAGGGCACAGCCACCCTGTTCAGCGACTAGTCTATTTTCTTAGCGAGGTGCTAACCCTCTCCAAGCAGCGATACCCGCATTACCAGAAGCTAGCGTACGGAGTCTTCATGACATCAAGAAAGGTCGTCCACTACTTCTCCGAGCACACCATCACGGTGGTAAGCTCCTCTGGGCTCTCCGACATCCTCACCAACCAAGCCGCGACAGGACGAGTCGCCAAGTGGGTTGTCGAGTTGAGACCCTGGGGGCTGAAGTATGCGCACCCGAAGGCAATCAAGGCTCAAGTCCTTCCAGAGTTCACCACAGAGTGGATAGAGGCCCAGCTGCCAGACGTACCCGACTTGTCCAACGCATGGACAATGTACTTCGACGGGTCCAAGAAGTTCAGATCAGCAGGGTTCGGAGTCGTCCTCATCTCACCCAAAGGCGATAAACTGAAGTATGTACTGCAGATGGACTTCCCAACACCCTCTAACAATGAGGCAGAGTACGAGGCCCTAATCCACGGCATGCGGATGGCCAAAAACTGCGGCGCAACTCACCTCATGATCTACGGGGACTCCTACCTTGTCGTGCAACAAACCATGAAGCAATGTGACGCCATCGCCGACAACATGATAGCCTACAGGGACCTATACAACCAGTTGGAAGGCACCTTCGACGGCTGCGAGTTGCGGCACATCGGCCGCGACAGCAACGAGGAAGCTGACACTCTCGCCAACCTTGGCTCAGACAAAGCACCGGTGCCACCCGGAGTCTTCCTCGAGTGCATCAAGCAACGCTCCATCAAGCTCCGGCCTGCGCCGGGACCCTCTACACCGACAACGAGCACCGCCAACCCGCCAAGCACGGAGATGGAACCCATGGAGGTAATGCTGGTCGAACCCACATGGACAAGCCCATACCTGGCCTACATACTGCATCAGAAGGTGCCAGCAAACCCAGTCGAAGCCAAGCGCGTCGTCCGCCGCTCCAAGGGCTTCACCGTCATCAACGGGGAACTATACAAGCGAAGCATCTCAGGAGTCCTCCAAAGGTGCATCGACCCAGTCGACGGTCAAGCCATATTACTCGAGATCCACGCCGGCATCTGCGGACACCACGCCAGCAGTCGAGCCTTGGTGGCCAAAGCCCTACGAGCAGGGTTCTACTGGCCCACCGCAATGCAAGACGCAGAAGAACTCGTGAGGAAGTGCATCGGCTGCCAGGAGTTCGCCAACAAGCCGCACGCACCAGCATCAGAGCTGAAGACCATACCACTCGCATGGCCCTTCGCTCAGTGGGGCTCGACATGGTGGGTCCACTCAAGAAGTCTTCTCCGGGCAGACACACTCATCTCCTGGTGGCAGTCGATAAGTTCACGAAGTGGATCGAAGCAGCACCGATCACAAGTTCGACTGCCTCCTCAGCAGTTAACTTCATCAGGTCGATCATCTTCAGGTTCGGTGTGCCACACAGCATCATCACTGACAATGGCACGAACTTTACAGCCGAAGAATTCAAGGACTTCTGCTCTGACCAAGGCATCAAGCTCAACTATGCATCTGTCTCGCACCCGCAGTCCAACGGACAAGTCGAGAAAGCCAATGGCCTAGTCTGCAAAGGCGTAAAGAGGCGCCTGCGAGTGCCACTGAGGCGCGCCGCAGGTGCCTGGGTCGAAGAACTTCCATCTGTGCTGTGGAGTCTGCGCACCACGCCAAACAGATCTACACAGTACACGCCATTCTTCATGGTGTACGGCGCTGAAGCAGTCCTGCCGTGCGACATCAAATTTGACGCCCCCCGAGTGGTGGCCTACAATGAGTTTGATGCAGAGAAAGCACTCGAAGATGACATGGACACCCTGGACGAAGCACGCGACATCGCCCTTACCCGCACAGCCGTGTATCAGCAAGACCTGCGCAACTATCACGGACGGCGACTCCGGCCCAGAGCGTTCGTCCCTGGTGATCTTGTCCTCCGTCTCAAGCAGAAGAAGGTGCACAAACTTGCCTCCCCATGGGAGGGTCCATACATCGTGACAGAAGCAATCGGCGGCGGAGCTTACCGCCTGAAGGACTCGAAGACGGGGACAGTCTGCAGCAACCCGTGGAACATTGCGCAACTGCGCCGTTTCTACGCCTGATCGACCCCAATCTGTAATAATGTACAATGTCAAGAAGCGGCAGGTTTCAGACGCACTCTTTCCCTCGCCAGGGTACCTGAGGGGACTGGAAGGGTTTTAATGAGGCGGCCTGCTCGCAAAAATCAATAAAGTGATTTGAGGAACAAGCTCTCCCCTTTACTTTTATCAGCAAGCAACTCAAAAATCCTCGGCCGCCACCCGAACCACTCGGGGGCTGCGCTGTACAGGTCTAAGTCAAAACCTAGGCCACCACTCGACGCACTCGGGGGCTGCGCCACACAGGTTCCACTCGAAAAATCCTCGGCCGCCACCCGAACCACTCGGGGGCTGCGCTGTACAGGTCTAAGTCAAAACCTAGGCCGCCACTCGACGCACTCGGGGGCTGCGCCACACAGGTTCCACTCGAAAAATCCTCGGCCGCCACCCGAACCACTCGAGGGCTGCGCTGTACAGGTCTAAGTCAAAACCTAGGCCGCCACTCGACGGACTCAGGGGCTGCGCCACACAGGTTCCACTCGAAAAATCCTCGGCCGCCACCCGAACCACTCGGGGGCTGCGCTGTACAGGTCTAAGTCAAAACCTAGGCCGCCACTCGACGGACTCGGGGGCTGCGCCACACAGGTTCCACTCGAAAAATCCTCGGCCGCCACCCGAACCACTCGGGGGCTGCGCTGTACAGGTCTAAGTCAAAACCTAGGCCGCCACTCGACGCACTCGGGGGCTGCGCCACACAGGTTCCACTCGAAATCCTCGGCCCCCACCCGAATCACTCGGGGGCTGCGCTGTACAGGTCTAAGTCAAAACCTAGGCCGCCACTCGACGCACTCGGGGGCTGCGCCACACAGGTTCCACTCGAAAATCCTCGGCCGCCACCCAAACCACTCGGGGGCTGCGCCGTACAGGTCTAAGTCAAAACCTAGGCCGCCACTCGACGCACTCGGGGGCTGCGCCACACAGGTTCCACTCGAAAATCCTCGGTACAGGTCCAAGACAAACCTAGGACAAAACCCGAATCACTCGGGGGCTGTGCCATACAGGTCCGACTCGAAAAACCCTTGGCCGCCACCCGATGCACTCGGGGGCTGCGCCGTACAGGTCTAAGACAAAACCTTGGTCGCCACCCGACGAACTCGGGGGCCGCACCACACAGGTTTCACTCGGAAACGCCTTAGCCGCACTCGAAGCACTCGGGGGCTGCGTCGCACAGGCAACTCGACACACCTCGGCCGCACTCGATCCGCTCGGGGGCCGCGCCATACAGGTGTACAGAAGTCCACAAGATACAATTCATTCGCTCGGGGGCTACCCCCACCTCGACATGCAAACATTCATTTTTTTCCACTGGGAAAATTTTCTCGTTACAAGCTAACACTATACAACAACAGACTGCTATTCTTAGTCGACAGGCTCTTCCTTTGGCGCATCCAGTGGCCCTACAAGTTGCTCTGTATGATTCAGGACCTGTTGAATCGCCTGACGTGCAGCCGCAAGGGATTCAGCATAATCAGAATCTCTAGGCAAGCCATCAAGTATCCTGCCCAAGGGAACATGAGGCCGGTGCAGTCGAACATAAGCAACGCCGCGTTGGCCCCGGCAACAAGCTGAGTGACGACGACCTCCTTCAACGCCCTCCTACTGCGGAACCTCTCCAGCAGCGCAGCCAGCCCAGAAGGCTGCTCGTTATGCGGAAAGTACACCATGTTGATCTGCCAGAATGCCTTCCTGCAACCTTCCAAGAGCACAGCAGCTCGCCAGGTGCGATCCAGCATCTTCGCGAGTATACGTCCTGCGTTTTTGTTCGACCAGAAGGTACGAGCTTCAAGTGAATCACCGGTGGCCTCCCTTTCCACCCGCTCGTCCATTCGTCTATTCTCGGCTTGCCAGTCGGGATTAACATCTGCAGAAAAGATCCAACACTTAGAAGAATGAAAGCATAAAGAAGCCGAAACAAATCGCTTGAAGGCCAACCTTTCAGCTGTCGACTGATCAAGTCTATCTGGCCAAGAAGGAATTCCTCACGCTGGGAGAACGGCGCAGCGGGCCGCGACTTCAAGCGCTCCAACTCCAACTCGGCACCCTTCAGCTTCGACTCGAGCTCAATAATCTTGTTCCTCATGTAAGTGATCACTCGCTGATCATTCACACTTCGCGCGTGGGCTGGAGGAGCTTGACGACGAGGGCGAGTGGGTGCAGCCAAAGAAGTATCCTCGTCCTCACCCGCACCAGCGGCTCCAGCAACCTCGGGAGTCTCACCCATCTCAGGCTGCCAATTTTCGACATTGTCAGGCAAATTCATATGACAGAAGACTCGAAGACAAAATTATATTTCGACACTAGCATGTTCGCGGCCAAAAGACTTCGCAGATCATGAGTTTCATTACAGACCAAGTTCAAAAGAAGAAGAACCCTAAAACAAAGGAAACTACATTGCAAACTCTGACTGAGAACGTTTCTTCCTAGCAGCCAACTCTGCAGCTTTGGCGATTCTCTTTTGGAAGGTGTCGGGGATATGAACCCCGGATACCCCTAAGAGGTCCATTTCTTCAAGAACTACATGGGCCGGCTACGCGGGTACCGGCTACAGCGTCCCGCCTGGAGCCAGCCGGATGAAGCAAGCTGTTTCCTCTACCCGGAGGCGGACGGCCGGCTAGAGCAGCCGGCCTCTACCCACCGACCGGTCCGTACTAGCGGGCCCGGATCGTCCAGCCCCTGTCGGGCGTTACAGCTACAATGTAATGATGAGATAGCTCCAGCCGGCTCCAAAGTAGTGATGTCATAGGGGCAATCGTGTAATCTCCTTGTAATCCAAAACCCTAGCCGCTGCCTATATAAGGCGTGCATGGGCCTCCTGCGCGAGGCAAGGGACACAGACACCCAGATACGTAGATCATCATCTTCCACCTCCAGCCGGCTTGACATCTCTAGCCGGCACCACCGCCATACAGCTCCAGGAGCAAACCTTGTAGCCCGATTTGTGATCAATCAATAAGAACAAGAAGAGCAGGACGTAGGGGTGTTACCTCCACAAGGAGGGCCCCGAACCTGGGTAACTAGCGTGTGTTTGCATGTTTGTTGCCCAATCCCGCGCGAGCATCCGATCGTCGCCTGCCCCACACTCTTTTCCGTCTTTGATGGATATGCCGTGCTACCCACCACGACATTTGGCACCCACCGTGGGGCACGCGGCGAACGGAGTCACGTTCTGCGCGGGATCCCGGACTGTGGATGGTCGGCGGATCGTCTCCGGCCTCGTGCTCTCCATCGGCTCCGTCGGCTGCGTCCTCGACAACACCAACAGCTTCGCCGACGTGGACGTCGCCAGCGGAGGAGCGGTCGTCACCCTTGGCGATTTCCACGTCTACGTCGCCGTCGCCGCTCAGGAGTACCCGGAGGTGGTCTACTCGAGCTTGGCTCCTTCGATCTTCGACGCCAGCACCTGCAACGACGACTCCGCCTTCGGCTACCTCAACTCCGGCGACGCGGACCGCGACGTCACCAAGCTCAACGTCTACGCCGAGGTGCACATGGTCGAGCACGCGGCGGCAGGAGGCCCCGTCACCACTACCGTCCATGAAGCTGGCGAACCTTCGCGCTACCAGCGCAACCTGGAAGCCGACTTCGAGTTGCTGAGCACCCCCATCGCNCTTCTCGCCTGTGGATCACCGGAGCAAAGTCAACAATGAAGATAGTCGCAGCACCTCTCGAACACAAGGGTTAGTACTTACTGTTAGCTTGCTCCAAGCAGCGTGGAGTCAATCCTTTTCCTTCTCCATTCGCACGAAGGCTGCGGCTCCCTCCATCAGCTGGCGACAAAACGGTTGTGGAAAGAACAAGACATCAATCTGTGCCCGACTATTCTAGTCACGCACATCTTCGGGGGCTACTCCCATCGGGAGCGCTGTTCGCGCACCCGATACAAATCTTGCAGATTGAGGTAAAGCACACTTACATGCTCAAGCAATCCAGTGTCCACCGAGGTCGCATCAACAGTCTTCTCTGGCACGGAGGAAGTCGAAGCCTTCAAGATCGACGCATCACCCGCATGTGGCTCCTCTTCGGTCACCTTCGCGGTCTGCTCGAACACGGGAGCAGAAGTGTGCTCCATCTCTGGAGGCGACGAACCAACTGCGCCAGTACGGTTGCTGCAACAAGATAATTCAATTCAGATACTTGCAAAGGCAAAAAGGGCACTCGATAGAACAAGGTAATGGTTTCAAGACTAACCTGGTGACGTCCTGGTCATCATCGCTGCCCAGGGAGACGGAAGGCATCCTCGCGAATTCAGTCGGTGGCGCAGAGCTAAGGGGAGGCACGACCAAAGGCTCTGTTGGGTCGCTTGTGTGCCTGGCACCGAGGACGACTCGCTCGCCTCGTCCACGTCGTCCACCTACACTTGCTTTGCGGGAGACGAAGTCGAAACAGACTCTCCACTCTTTCGCCTTTGCCGCTTCGACAGTGGCTCTTCGTCTTCATCATCCTCCTCCACCTCTTCGCTCGGAGAGTTAGCGGAAGGGGGTTCGTCCTCATCTCCCTCGTCCTCCTTCAAGATCTGAGGACCGTTCTCCATCAGCGGAGGAAGGCTGACAAAGCTGGAGCGACCCTGTCAAAAACTCGGGTCAGACAAAAGAAAATTTCGACAGAACATACAAGACAGAAGCACAACAAAAAGGAAGCTTACCTCAGGCACAGGGTTGTTCGGCCCATACGTCTTCACTGGGCACTTCACGTTGCACGTATCGGCGGCTCGGAGGCTGGTGATGCTCCTCACCTTCGACTCGACTTCTTCGTCGCCAAGTTCATCGCCGGTTTCGTGCGCCCACATCGGGCGGACGCGAGAACGGAGCGGTTGCACCCGCAGCCTGAAGAAGGTGGCAATCAGATGCACCCCACCTGTCTCGCGCCCAAGGGTCTTCAGAAGATCGCGGAGGAGCGCCAGCAACGGTTTGGTCACCTCCCTGTCTTCCTTCGACAGCGGGTGCGTCCACGCGTTCGTCTTCTGCAACGCGCGATCAGCTGCGAAGTCGGGAAGGCCTTCTTGGTCGCACTTGACGTAGAACCATTTCTTCCGCCAGTTCTGGACGGAGTCGGACTTCTTTATTTGGAAGTACGTGGTGTCGCCACGCACTTGGATGCCGAAGCCGCCGACTGGGTAGACCTGCTTCGACTTCCCAACGTTCCTCTTGACGAGGAACAGCGACTTCCAGAGAAGCCAGTTGGGAGAGATTCCCAAAAAGCACTCGCAGAGCACGATAAAGCTCGCGATGCTCAAGACACTATTGGGAGTCAGATCGTGGATCTGAATCCCATAAGCATACATGAGACCACGAACAAAATCATGGATGGGGAACCCGAAACCCCGTGGAAGGAATTCCACGAAGCAGATGCGTTCCCCATCGCGAGGGGAGGGGAGTACCTCTTTTCCTGGAGCACGCATGGCCGCCTGGTTCGCCGGCGGCAGCAGCCCCTGCGCGCGGAGGCTCTCGAGATCGGTCTTCTTCACCGACGACTTTACCCAGTCGCCCTCCACCTTCTTCATGCCCGCATCGGCAGCGGCGGCGGTGCCCTCGGTGGTCTTCGCTCTTTTCAAGCCCATCTTCGCTCGGGAGAGTGGAGAAAGCTCTGGAGAACTGGGCGCAAGGGCAGCAATGGAGACGACGGCGAAATGGGGATGGATGAACTGTTCCCCACCGCGGTGAAAATTATATACCGCGGGGTCAGTTCATCCTGGCCGTCCTCAACGAAGCGGCAATTCGAGACAACATCTGACCGTCCACGTGTCGCGCGGAGATAGCAACCGTCGCCGGCCACGCCGCCCACTACGCGCGGGAATCGAGGCGCCATCATCACGCCGCGAAAATTTCACGCCGGGTGGTCAAATCAGTCAAGGCTGGCACTGGGACCACCATGTCACGTCCCATCGGACGCAGAGCACGCCGAAAACGTCAGCGCTGACATCATCTGCGGAGGCGTGGTAAGCCAATGGGCCGATGGAGCACCCGGAGAGTTCATTCAAGTGCAACAAAAATACAGTAAGCTCTAAGAGCTGAGTCGACTCGACAAGGCCATTCGACTGCACAAGAAATACAGTAGGCTCCGCGAGCTGAACAAACTTAAAGCAGTAAGCCAAACCGGCCGAGTACAAAGTAAGTCATGCAAAGCAAGTTGCGACTCCGTCAATTCGAGTCACTTCTTCACTCTCATCGGGAGCGGGCTGTTCGACTGAAGGAAAAATTGAGTTTAACCTCAATTGCAAGCAATTCAGCTTAATCTCGGGGGCTACTCCCATCGGGAGTGCTGTTCGCGCTCCCGAATGACTCAGAACAATCGCAGTCGAAAAATCACCGACCAGAACAACACTCGCAGTTTTCACCCTGCAGTCGATGTTTCGGCTAAGAAATCCTCCATAAGCCCTGAACAGCCGGAGTCGACCATTTTATTTGTTCCTTTCAGGAACCTGGTGGCGTGCCCGGAAGGAAGGAGTCCTTTACTCGACTCTACGATTCGACTAAGCACTCGGGGGCTACTGTTGTGGGGTTACCTTTCGAGTACCCCACGGTGGTGGTACCTGGGTCACGCCAAGGAAGGCCCAAGAAGGATGATGTGCGGCCCAAGGTAGTCGCCGTTAGGTCATCAGCTTGATCATCCTGTACGTGCCATTAGCACCGTTCATCCGAGACCCAGCCTATCATATAAATACTGAGAGGGTCCCTCGTCTAGGGTAACTAAGCAACTAGCGAACACCAACTCATAGCCGCCATCTCAAACCCTAGCGAGATTGCCATCTCGCCATTGTAGCCACCTTGATCATAATTCCAGACAAGCAGGAGTAGGGTGTTATCCTCCGGGAGCCTGAACCTGGGTAAATCGCCCCCTGTTAGCCGTCGTGATCACCAACGTTCATCTTCCTCCCCTTCAATCAACCCGGGGTACTCGACCCAGGGATTTGCCGAGTCCTAACCTCGTCAGCCGCCCCGGGATCCACCTTCCTTGACCATGTAGCCATCCTACCCATCTGCCGCGAAACCATCGCACCAGGAGAGCCAATGACTCCAAGACGACGCCTCCAACAAGGAAGTGACGCGTCCGTCACCGTCGCCCGCTCCCGACGGAGCTAAGGCTTTCACCCGGAGACCAATGGACCACTCCCGTCAGGCCTGTCGTCGAGACTCCACAACGATGCCAACAGGAAGGAGAACGACGCCCAAAAAGGCGCCGCCATCGTCGGCACCGACCGGAGTCGATGCGAGGCTTTCGCCCGGAGTTCGAACCGCCCACGAAGCTTAGGGAGCCGCAAGAAAGGAGATCACGTCCATGGCCAACCACCGAGCTCCTCCGCATGCCGTAGCCACTGCAGCTCCTCATGCTACCGCAGCCGGCATGCCAGCCACGCCCCCTGTCGCAGCCATCGGTCCGGGGCCGCCGCCCCGGCATCCACGCCGTCCGGGTGCCGGAGCACGGCAGCAGGAGAGCCATCTCCTCCTACCGCGACGGAACCTCCGCCCCGCAGGTCTTCCTCCAGCCTCGCCGCACCAGCGCAGATCGAAGCTCCTGGTCGACCTCGGCCCCTGCACCAGCCACATCCAGGCACCTGCCACCAGCCCCGGCCTGCCCAGCCCGCCTCCGGCCCGGATCGGGCCCTGCAGGCACCGCCGCCGCCAGCCACCGCGCCTGGGGGAAGCGCCGCCGCCCCCACGCCGCGCATCAGCGCCGTCGCCCGACGCCGCACACCTCCCACTGCACGCCTCCCCTAGCACCGCCAGCTCGCTTCGCACCGCGTCACCGTCCTGGAGCTTGAGAGGAGAGCAGCCAGGGCTGAAGAAGCCCCGCCGCCACCATCCCTGGACGCGCACGGCTTCGCCGGCGCTCTCCTCCAGCGGCGGCGGCGCGGGGGGAGGGAGGAGAGGGCCCTAAGGGCGGCGCCGCTGGGATTTCCCCCGAGTCGCCGGACACGGGCGACGCGGGGGTCGCGAGTTTTTTCAGTAGAACCCATATCTTCTCCTCGGCAACGGCAGCCTTCTCAGCCTTAACGCACAGCTTGGCCAGTTGCTTCCTAGGCCAAATTGGTTTATAGATGGTAGGCCAAAAAAAAATCTTTGGACCCGGGCCATGGCCTTGATTGCATGGGCTTAGGTCGGCCCTAGTACTTTGACGTAATACATGGTTTGCTGCTTAGGACTATCTCCAAGCACATTGTAATCCTAAACCTTCTGATTAAATAAAGATGATTACAAGATAAAAAAAAAAGCCAGGCTAGCCACCAGCACCAACTTATGTTTGCATCATGCTAGGAGACTAACTTCTTATTAATTCCATATCATTATTATTATTACTACTACCATTATTATTAATATTATTTGCATTGTAAGTTATGCCCCATTTTAGAGTATGGAACATGTCTTGTGTTTTGCCGGCTGGGTCCTGACTGGAGCGTTTCTTGCTGACGTTGACCGCGGGTCGCCGTTATGAGTCTTGTGCAAGCTTGCCCATTGGAACGATCATTGTGCAGTCGTGCATGGATAATGAATTGCTGCGGTAGGGTGAGTTGAGGCGAGCACGTGTAGAAGCGGTTGATTTGCCGAGTCAAAGAATTTAAGATTCGTTTCCATTTCGGCTCAGTGCCAATAATCGACGACCTAAAGCCCTACCTAACTGGCGACGCGAGTATATAGTACGCACGACGCCAGTACTACTTTCTTATAACTGTGCCCGCTTACATACGTACGTAGTCGCAATTGGTAAGCGTCCAAAGCAGCCGGCGGGAGGGGAAGCAATGGCAGCCCGGCCGTGGCTTCTCCTGCTCGGCCTCGCCGGCGTGCTACTTGGAGTTCGTGGCCAGCCCGTGCCCGATAGCACCGGTTTCGTCAGCATCGACTGCGGCCTGCCGGAGCAGGCCGGCGGCTACGTGGACGCCGCCACCGAGCTCCCGTACGTCCCGGACGGCGCCTACACCGACGCCGGCTCCAACTACAACATCTCCGCCGAGTACATCACCTCGCCCATGTCGATGCGCTACCTCAACATGCGCAGCTTCCCCGGCGCGGCGCGGAGCTGCTACACCATCCCGTCCGACGCGACGGCCGGGTCCAAGTACCTCATCCGTGGCCTCTTCAAATATGGCAACTACGACGGCCTCAACCGGCTCCCTGTCTTCGACCTCCACGTCGGCGTTAACTTCTGGACGACCGTGAACATCACGAGTCCTGAAAGGGTGGCACTCCACGAGGTCATCGTCGTCGTCCCGGACATGTACGTGCAGGTCTGCCTCGTGGACACCGGCTCCGGCACGCCGTTCATCTCCTCCCTCGACCTGAGGCCTATGAAGAACACGCTGTACCCGCAGGCCAACGCTACGCAGGCGCTGGTCCTCGTGGAACGAAACAACTTCGGCACCAAGAAAGATACCGATCTTGTCCGGTATGTGTTGCCCACCTGTCCGAATCAGCTTCAGATTTTAGGTGGACTGGCTAGCGCCTTGGTTGCAGCTGCCTAGTGCAACATAAAACATTTGGTCTAAATTTGTGGTGAAGTGCTGCTCGATCAGGTACCCGCAGGATCCATACGACCGCGTGTGGATCCCGCGGAGCGACGAGGAAGCATGGACACGGATCTCAACGACAGACAAAGTGGAGGAGTTGAAAATCCGTTTCAACGCGCCCTCCGTCGTGATGCAGACCGCCATCGTCCCGCGCAACGGGTCCACCACCATCGAGCTCCTGTGGGTCGCCCTGCCGAACCACGCCTACCCCGACCCGAAGTTCATTTGCATTTTGTACTTCGCCGAGCTGAAGCCGAACGTCTCGCGCGCGCCAGTTTGAGACGACCATTAACGGCATGATCTGGAGCAGGACCCCCTTCACACCGCAGTACCTATCCTCCAGCTCCTTATCGAACAACGAGCCCTACCAGTACGAGGGGTTTAGGGGCCACTACAACTTCACCCTCAAAGCCACGGCGACCTCCACGCTACCGCCAATCATCAACGCCGCCGAGTTGTTCACCGTCGTCTCCACAGCCAATGTCGCCACGGACGCCAACGATGGTAACTGAACACATTTGACTAGTAGGATTATCTTGGTTTATTCAGTTCGATGCACAAAATCTGATAATGTACTGGTGCGCGTTGTCTTGTGTTTAACCGAAAAAAAAAACAGTTGCTGCCATGGGTGCGATCAAGGCTATGTATCAGGTGAAGATGAACTGGGCAGGTGACCCGTGCGCTCCAAAGACTCTTGTGTGGGATGGGTTGAACTGCAGCTACGCGATTTCCTCGCCTCCAAGAATCACAGGACTGTAAGTTTGTGTTTAATTGTCTGACATGCATGCAGCTTCTCCAACAGTGAGGCAAGGTGATCGGGCTTTCCGGCGGTCAGAATTCTGAAGTATGAACCATTGTGCTTGTTTCTGCAGAAATATTTTATTCGGCGGTTTGAGCGGCGGCATACCATCTTATTTCGCCAACCTCACAGAAATCCAATATTTGTAAGCAGGAAATTTGCGCCCGTTTTGACAATTAGTTTTGCGTGCCAAGCTCACACATCGCATACAATTGTTGTTTATCCAGGGACTTGTCATACAATAATTTAACAGGACCAATTCCAAATGATCTTTCAGAACTACCCTTCCTGGTGATGCTGTAAGCAATTCCTAGATCTCTATCCATGTTGTCTTTGAAATCCAATTATATTGGTGCATAATATCCACGTTAATCTTAGTTTTCTTATATAATTTCAACTTACACCAAACAATCCAATTGGAGAAGAACTTACCAAAAAGCAGCAACTCACAAGATCAAACTAGACTTTAATTCGAAATCCCTTATCCTACTTATGAGAACTATTTGGTCCATTAGAGATTTGACTGGCAACCAGCTAAATGGATCCATCCCATCCGGGCTTATGAAGAGGATTCAAGATGGCTCTTTAACTTTGAGGTTATTTCAGCCCCATTTTAGTCCTCATGTTACTGCTAGACTATACTTGCCTCGCCAAAATCACTTTAACATTTCTTCTTTAATAGGTACGGCCAAACCACGGACATGTGCAGTAACGGCAGCTCTTGCCAGCCAACAGAAAAGAAGAGCAACTCTATGTTGGCCGTCTACATTGGTGTTCCATTACTTGCAGTCTTGTTAATAGGATTGCTGGTAGTACTCATAAGGAGAAAAGTACAAGGTTAGAGTAGGCGTCAACACATCAACTTTAACTCCAGTGAGCATTTTAGGTGATACTACTTGTAGTTTCTTATTGCTGGTCTCATGAATGATCAGGAAAGAGCAGTGTGAAGCCACAGAACGAGGTGTCCGTCGATGAGCATAGCCTGCTGCAGCTAGACAACCGCCGGTTCACGTACAGGGAGCTGGAGGCCATAACAGACAACTTCAAGACAGTGCTCGGGCGGGGAGGGTTCGGCTGCGTGTACGATGGCTTCTTGGCAGATGGCACTCAGGTCGCGGTCAAGCTGCGGTCCGAGTCCTCCAGTCAAGGCGTCAGAGAGTTCCTGACAGAGGTAATTTTTTTGAAATGAGGCAAAAGACTTGCCATTTTCATTAATTAAGGAAGAAGGTTTTTAGAGGTTACAAAAGCCTAGGACCCATCCTAGGGCTAGTACAAAAGGATTACTCTCCCGGAATTATATTACACAAATGAGAGGCTCCGGCCAATCCCCATAATTTGGCCTCCTCTTTGATCTTAACGATGATGACACTTGTGGGAGATGCATGGTTTTGAAAGATTCTTGCGTTGCGCTCCTTCCAAATTTCCCACGTGACGAGCATAAGCAAAGAGGTCATAGCTTTCCTTGCCCGGTCCGTACCCAAAGCAAGATGGCTCCACCATTCCTTGACATCGTCGAAATTGGTCCATTGAGATGGATAAATGCCATGGAAACCACTCCAAGAGAGGATATTCGTCCAAATCCGCGAGGAGAAGCGACACTTGAAGAGTAGATGAGCCGCCGATTCTTGAACTTGGTTGCATAGCGGGCAATTGCCATGGTTTGGCCATCCCCTTCGTTGAAGGTGGTCCGACGTCCAAATTCTATTTTGCATGACCAACTATGCAAAGATTTTACACTTTGGGGGGTCCATATAATTTGGTTCATGGAGGTGGCGATGATGCCCTCAAATTGCATCTTGTAGGCCGACGAGGTGGATTAGGCGCCATCATTTGTTAATTTCCAACGGATCCTGTTGGGGACCTCGGGGGTGAGATTGACGTTATTGACCATCTCCCAAAGAGTGACAAACTGTTGAATGTGGTCTAAACTGAAGCCATGTTGAGAATCAATGTTGGAGACCCAAGAGTTGTTATCAATGCCTTGCTTAACCGTACAGTTCTTCTTCTTGGATAGCTCGAATATTTTGGGCGCAATGTCCATGGGCCGGCTCCCAAGCAGCCAAGAGGACTTCCAAAACGTTGCCATTTCCCCATCACCAACCGTGACCATCGTTGCCGCTGCAAAGAGCTCTCTATCATGTTTATTGCATGGGTTCCCAAGCCCAATCCATGCCTTAGTTTTGTCAACCCATTGGAGCCAAAGCCATCGGAGCCTTAGGGCCGAAGCAAACTTCTCAAGGTGAACAATACCGAGCCCCCCAAGCTTCGTGGGACGACAAACCGTCTCCCAGTTGACTTTACATTTCCCCCCGGTCACCTTGTCACAACCGGCCCAAAGATATGCACGGAGAAGGGACTTGATCCGCGAGATGACCTCCATAGGTAGGTCGAGAGAGGTAAGGTGGTAGATTGCTTGGGAGGTGAGAACCGATCGAACAAGTACGCGCCTACCGGCCATATTGACATTCTTCCAAGTGCCATTCGTGCACTTTCCGGCAATCTTATCTTCCAAGGGTTGGACGTCCACACATCTTAAGCGGGTTAGGCTAAGCGGAAGACCGAGGTAGCACATGGGAAAGCTTGCTCTTTTAGCCGGAAAAGATTGAAGGACGTCGTCAAGATCAATGCCCTCACAACGGATAGGAGCAACGAGGCTTTTTTGACAATTGGTGTTTAATCCGGTCACCTCCCCAAAGGAGGCAAGAGTGGATGCGAGGAATTGAATATCATTCTTGATTGGAGCAACGAAGACGGCGGCATCATCGGCGTATAGAGAGGTTCGAGCAACCGGCCTCCTCCCACGGAGGGCATGAAGGTGACCTTGAGTTGTAGCTTTGTCGAGGATATGGTTGACGGGATCGATCACCAAATCAAAAAGCAAAGGTGATAGGGGGTCTCCTTGCCGAAGGCCTCTACCATGTTTAATGGGGTCACAAGGCACACCATTTAGGAGGACACGGGAGGAGGCGGTGGATAGGAGAGCCCAAATCCAATCACAAAATCTTGCGGGGAACCCATTGTGTTTGAGGACATCCATGAGATAATCCCACCGGACGGAGTCAAAAGCCTTCTTGATATCAATCTTGAAGAGTAAGCATGGCGTGTTGGTGCGGTGAAATTTCCTTGCGAGGTTTCGAACATACATGAAGTTATCATGAATAGATCGCTTTTTGATGGAAGCACTTTGCGCATTGGAGACAATGTTGTCCATGAAAGGTGCAAGACGAGAGGCCATAATTTTGGCAATGAGCTTGGCAACGGCATGAATGAGGCTAATGGGTCTAAAATCCGTGATATCTTCCGCACCGGACTTCTTTGGGAGCAAGGCAATGTTCGCGAAGTTGAGCCATTGAAGGTTAGCGGTGCGAAGGTTTTGGAATTGATGAACCACCAAGATGATTTCCGGCTTGATAATCTCCCAACACGCCTTGTAGAAAGCGCCGGTGAAGCCGTCGGGGCCCGGGGCCTTGTCACTAGCCGACCCAAAGATGGCCCCCTTGATCTCCTCCTCCGTAAAATTATCGGCGAGGGAAAGAAGGTCACACTCCGACGCGGGGATTGAGCTCCAATTAAAATCAACCGCTCTGGGAGGTCCTTGCTTTGTTGCGGCCTTAAAGTGGTCATGGATGATTGCTTTCTTATCCTCATGTTTGGTAACCCAACCATTGTTGTGTTTAAGCCGGTGGATGAAATTTTTTCGTCTTCGAGAGTTGATGCGTAGATGAAAGAACCTTGTGTTTGCGTCTCCATCTTTGAGATTGGTAATGCGTGAGGCTTGCCGCTTCCTAGCACGCTCCATTACCGCAAGGGAAATGACTTTTCTTTTGAGTCTCGATCTCAAATCTCTCTCTTGGGGGTCTAAAATTCTCGTTTCTTGAGCGATATCAAGTTGAAGGATGACGTCAAGGGCCATGTGGAGTTGGACTTTGTGATGGGAGAAAAGTCTGGTCAAGAGTTCTTTTATCTGTGCTCGTACCGTTGGCTGATTAACAGAGGGAAATTAGTTCTACAAACTAATCAAATTGTTTCATTAGATCTGGGTATCACGTTAATTAACTTATCCTCTGATTCATTGATTGAATATGCCAATGCGGTCATGCATGGAAGACCGTATTGTTGATTGATGATCTTTTGACCGTAGTATGAACTACGGTCAAATCACTCCTAGCGACAGCGGCGGATACAGTTTCAACTTTTCTCAGGCCATTAGGTTAAATATCACCCGTTAAAAGTCTATAATGCCCCCCGAGATGAGTGGTCAGATTTAATAGGTACTCCTTCTCAATCTGAGGGAGTACCAGGGTACCATAAAATTTCTCCTGGTCTAGTATATATAGACATAGTTAGACCTTGACAAAGTGTGTAACTTTCTCATCACTTCTTTTTCAGGTTCAGACCTTGACAAAGATTTATCACAAGAATCTTGTTTCTATGGTCGGTTATTGCAAGGACGGGGAGTACATGGCACTTTTATACGAGCATATGTCCGGAGGAAACCTCGAAGACAAACTCAGAGGTGATGATTATCATCATGTTAGATGCTCGGAGAATTTGAGATCTCGGTTAGTTCTCTCTTACTGATTTACTTACATCGCCATCTGCAGGGAAGGATGAAAACGCCATATCTTTAACCTGGAGACAGAGGATCCGTATTGCGATAGAGTCCGCGCGAGGTATTCTTTGATTCCATCTGCAATCTGTGATTTACCTTTCCTAGATTCCATCTCTTGGTGTCTCCAAAAATTTACATGTTCTAAGATGGAGTTACGTGCGTGCAGGCCTTGAGTATCTGCACAACGCGTGTAGCCCTGCTTTTGTGCATCGGGACGTGAAGTCATCCAACATCCTGCTCAATGCAAATCTTGAGGCCAAGGTTGCCGACTTTGGCTTGCTCAAGGCTTTCAGTCGAGACGGTGATACCCATGTGTCCACTGCCAGAATAGTTGGCACACACGGCTACCTTGCCCCTGAGTATATATATGCTGTTTTAGCACTTATTATCGTCTTCTCTAGTTGTCTTGTTCACCATTCTGATGAGCATATATAGCTCATAGATTAACATGTTAAACACAAATGTATGTAGGTATCCGGCGTCCATGCAGCTTACAGAGAAGACTGATGTTTACAGCTTTGGCGTCGTGCTGCTGGAGGTGATCACGGGGCAAAAGCCTATTATGCAATGCCCAGAGCCAACCAATATCATCCAATGGGTGCGTCAACATCTTGCACGTGGCAATATCGAAGATGTGGTAGACCCTCGCATAATAGGCGACTACAATGTCAATGGGGTATGGAAGGCCGCGGAGTTCGCGCTCAAGTGCGCTGCGCAAGATCCTACAGAGCGGCCTACAATGACTGATGTGGTGGTGCAGCTACAAGAATGTCTTCAGCTAGAAGAGAAACACTAAATTTATGGTGGAGAATGTATTTGGAGGGTGATGTTGACAAAGCCTTTGTCGTCGATACGGTCTAGATGTTTGGAATATCTCTTGATCCTCTTGCGGTTTTCAAAGATGTTTAACTCATGAATTGCAAATGTATAATTATTCATGTTTTTAAATTTAGAAACACACCCCTGGATTATATTGCACTACAATCCAAATCGCTTCATTTGCACTGCTATGAAAATGTTGTAGAAAAGAAGTAGAACCATATGCACGCCTCTGCCGTGTTGTTTGCTTACCAAGTTGTGTTTTTTGGGGTCTTTTTCCTTTCTGCAGAATTGGGCTTGGCGTAGGTCTTTTACCTTGTTCTCATTTCACCTTTCATATTTATTTTATTTTATTAAATTTCCACATTTCATATGACTCATGGTCACCCCATTTAATTGTCTGAACATGAATGAACCGTTGTTATTAATGAATTAGTATATGAATTGTACCAATCAGTAGTCCTTCAAAACTAAATTAGTGTATGAATGCATTCCTTAATTGGTAGCTCTCCATGCCATTGTGGAATATATGAATGTAACAAACATCTATATATCTTGATTTGTTTTTTTTTTCTCAAATTATCATACCCCTGAATTCTTGTACCTTTATTTTGAACACATGAATGACCAATGCCACTAATTGACAGTGTAATGTTATTGTCACCATTTTCTACCTTTTAGAATAGAAATTGTCAGTAAGTGTGGATATGAAGAACGAACAATGCTTGTTGTTAGAATAGGAATGTTAGTAAAACCCTTTTTGTCTCCTTCGAATGTTGTAGATGTGAACTCAACGGATGGCGGAGTGAAGTAGCCGGTCGGTCATAGCTAGCCACTAGTGTCATAAGAGAGCTCTTTGAATCGCAACCAATATGTGTTCATTAGTTGCTCGCTTCCAACGGCCGCATCAGTAGAAATTCTCTTCCAAGCCGTACATATCAAAATGTCTTTAGCGGTTGATTAGTTTGCGGCTCTTCCCCTAGGAGCAGCTTCAAGAAAACTCCCGTCGTCCATGTCAAGATTCTCGTCATTGTATTGTGTTTCATATTCTTGAGAGGGAAAATCTTGAGAGACAAATCGTTATTTGCAAAATTTGTGTATTGCAAAAAAGTATCATCATCAACGCTAAAATGCACACTCATCAACATGTTATGGACTAGTTCAGATGACTTCTCTTCCACGGGTGGCGAAGGGAGGAGGTGTACGAAAGGGAGAGATGCACCAGCGCAACATCAACCGCTGATGGAGGAACAAACCACCGTAACCTGCTTCGCCTTCTTCGACCACTACGAGAACGATATGGGGCCCCGCAACGGAAAATTCATGCCGATGCCTCATTCCTTGGGCACGGCATCCTTTTTCAAAGGCAAAACATCCCTTCCTCTACAGCAAAGGGTCGTGGGGTCGCAAAGGCTCCATGTCAAGAAAGAGCAGCGGCGACAGCATGAGTGACGAGAGGGGAGGAGCCGAGAAGCGCAGGAGCGACAGTGATGACCACAGAGTTGTCGGGAGGGGATAAAAGGAGGCGATCATGGTGGCCTGATGGCCAACGGGCGGTGGAAGAAGGGCATTGCACAGAGAGGCGGACAGCTGGTCGCTCGCGAGAATTTTTCTTGTCGCAGTTGGAGGCTCACACACGCATTTTGTTGTGCTACACTATCCCAAAGTGTTGTATATTCGCAGAACTTGGTTTTGTGTTTTAGGGCCGCTCTAATTTTTTGAGCAAAATATACATCAAGAGCAGCTGTTGGAGCAATGTCTTTGGTCCCAAATGCCCAAAACAGTAGTTATGCCCTATTAATGGGCGCTATTGGAGATTCTCTATGTGCAACTCTAACGGGACGACAAAACGGACACAAAATTTGTCCGCGTCGGTCCATTTGGATCGCATACTCTCTTTGTCCATGGACCAGCCTGTACACCCAACGATGTGATCGATTTCAGTTGTTCGATTCATTTCATTTTTCTATTCAAATCATACATAAACCTGACTTTTTCATTCAAATTTAAAATAGGTTTGACATATTTAAACGAAACTATAACTAAAGCCTAGATCTAGCGCTAAGCTTCCGACTGGGGGGAGCTTCGATGACCGACATGGCCGATATCAAGCTCCGTCCTTGAGGAACCGATGTTGCTGGCCGGCGGTAAGCTCTGGCCTTGAGGAACTTGGATGCTGCTAGACATGTCGATGTCAATGGCCAACATGGCGAGCGTCAAGTTCCGGCTTTGAGTAACTCGGATGCTACTGGCCACATCGATGTCAATGGCCGATGTAGGCTGAAGGAAGTTGTCTTGGAGTGGCATAAGATGTCGTGGCCTAGCCGACTCGATGTCAATGACTAGTGCAGCTTGGAGGTAGAGAGCCGGTGGTGGTGGTGGCGGAGGCCCTACCAAACACGAGGGGGATGGCTGCCTGCATGCCAGGACACGATGTGGTCTTCGGCAACTCATTGTCGCCCTCGTCTTCCTCCTCCTTGTTGTTGTAGGAGATCTCGTCGCCCGACGTAAAGTACCCAGGCGACGCCTCCATATCCTCGAAGGTAGAGAAGAAGCTGTGGAGCCGGACGTTGTACTCCTTCTCCACTTCCAGGTCCCAATAGAGAGATGACATGGTGTACACATGGGATCACGCCGCAACTCCCATGGCACGGCCACCTGCGACAGCTTGATTTTAGTGAGGGGATCCTCGCCAGCGGCAGCACTAGCAGAACGTGGACTGATATTCGTCACCCAACTGTCCGGGATGCGGCAATCAGTCGGTAACAGCGAGTTGTCATGGATGCTCGTGCGCCTCGTCCGTCTTCAGCAGACGACGTGCATGTAGGGGTCTCCGGTGGCAGGGCGCACAAGGGACGAGCCTTCCCCCACATCTGTTAGCACGAGGGTGTGACGGTGGGGCGCGAGGGATGAGCTTGCCTTGCCTCGGGCCTGCATCATCGCGCGGCGGTGATGAGGTACCCAGGTCATGATCTCGCTCCGGCTGGACATACCAAGGGGGGGGGGAGGGGGAGTGGAGTGGGTTTGGGTTTGCTCGATCTGTTGGTCTCGCGGATAGGGGCGAAGTGGAGTGATCAATAGGGATAGAGCCCCCGTGTGGAATTTAAATAGACCGCGCTGGGGGCTGACATGCGGACTCGGGCGAACACGAGGAGGACGTATGAACTGTCCGTAGAGACGTAAACCCAACCCAAATTTGGGATAGAAATGGGTCGTACGGACATGAAATCAGACAGAAATGTAAATAAGTTGCCGCGTTGAGCCGTGATTTTTATCGGTGCTGACAAAAGCGAAGGCGGGTGGCCGAAATGAATCACTTTGTTGGAACAACTCAGCTATTTAAATCTGTCGTTTAAGGTGGATTGGCATTGTCATGAGGTCCTACCACGATCGAGAGAGATGGATCCAACAGAAAGAAAAACAAGAAACAAACACTGAGGACGCGCTTTAGCACAGTGGCTGGGTTGAGGCAGTGGCCTCCCTCCCCGCCCGGGTTCGACTCCTCGCTGGAGCGAATTTCCGGATGCCTCACCCGCGGTACTGTTCACTAGGAACAGCATCCCGCACTGTAACAACACTGTACATTTATGCACTGTAGCTGCACTGTTCACTAGGGACAGTGTAATATTCATGGCCTCTTCTACACGTGTTCGAACCACAGCGATAGGAGTCACATAACGCGTGGGGTTGTATAGTTCTGTAGATCTTAGCTTGCACACTAGGATGTGTATGGAGTTGAGTGTGTGCGTGTGGTGTGAGTTGGTGTGTTAAGTTGCAGATACTACAGAGGCATAAAAAAAATGCTGACGTGACAGCAGGCAACTACGTTGACCAGCATGTGATCCGAACTCCGAATGGTGGCTGGCACGACCAGACAACGACACACATTATGACATTAAGTACAGGAGACATGAGGGGCCGATGTGCAGCTGACGTGGTCAATGTAATCAAGGTGGTGTTGCTGTGATGTCATTACATTATGAAGTAGACAGGGTTGCATTTGACTTCTTACCCGCGCCTAGTTTAAGTCTGGACAGACGCACAATGATGCATTGAACGCGTAAAGTCAACTGTAGTATTTCATGTTAAACAAATTAGTTAGTTGTTGTACATGACTTGCTTTAGCACCTAGGTTAGTTAGTAGTATTCTAACTAAGATGCCTAGTCATCGACCCGTGCGTCAGTACGGGCTGGAAATGTTTCAAGAAAAAACACGGGCTAGAAAATTCAAAAACCGGATAATTTGTTGTATAAGAAGACTCTTTCCATATTAAAATCGATTTATAGTTAGGAATGCGCAAAACCTCAAGGTCCTCTTCGGAATAAAAGGATTTTTGTATGAAATTTGTGGTTTGCAGTGTCCTTTGGGTTAGTCAATTTCACGGAACAACATATTATTGGATTTTTACCGCATGTTATGGAGGAACCCAAGAATGAGTTCTCTTGTGAGGAATGTATTTTATAAGGGTTTTGATATAACGTCTATCTTTTCTCTTCTCACTTTCACCACATATCACATATTTCCAAAGATTGTGAGCCTTTTTATACAAAGTCTAATTGTTTTTTACCTGACTTATTTGTTGGGGATATACAAAATGGGTATAACATCGATGTGGGTAAATATCATGGATCTAGGATGACCCACTGATGATAATATCAATAGGCTTATTGGGCAGCCGACTAAATTGAAGCACAAGACGGAGGTCCAGCCGGCTAAGAAGGGACCGAGACGAAGGACCAACACTTGACCGCCTTGAGTGCAAGGCGGGACCACTAAAGCCGTGTCAATATAGAACTCTGTAATTAGTCCACATGAATCTTCCTTGTAAACCTTAGGTCTGGTCGTCTATATAAGTCGGCCAATGGGTACACCCTAGAGTTCTCGATCCACTGGCCCTACATATTACGCTGCCACCAAGGGATGGAGTCGACAATTGTGCCACCGACCTCCATGTTCCCGCTCTATATCCACACATTTCTCTATTTTTTCATCACCGGCAGGTTAGCGACAAGTTGGAGCGTGGCATATAGACAACGGGCCAGTAAAGAGTAGGAGAACATGGCTGTGAAGCGTACAATAGGCTACAATATATTGCATATTATTGATCACCCAATGGATACCGAACGGGTATGGATATCCACCGGGTATATGGGTGCGGGTAATACTTTATAACCATGCATGGGTGCCGGTATGGGTAGAATTTTTACCCACGAGTTATAAGGGTCTGGGTATGGTATTGGTTTGCCCTACCCATTGCCATCCTAGTCCTGGAATACCGTTGATGTTCAAAACAGTCTAGAAACTCAGGGATTTTCGTAAATACGCTCTGCATGTCTAACTACGGTCCTAAATATGAATGACTAGTATATAGCGTTGACGAGGCAATGAAGCAAGCCAACTTCGGTCGTAGAAGTTTTAAACAATTTATAGGAGCAAAGTCAGCCAAATCGATACTGGGAATTTTTCTTAGCACCTTACGGAGAGAGGAGATAGGAGATAGATTCACGTAAACACATCTTAGCACTCTCCATGGACTGACTTGAGTGGTAACAAGAAATAATTCAAGATTTAAATTACCCGCACCCATATGAAAATATGACAAAGATTTTAACTTCAAAGGGCACGAAATATAGTTTCTCATGATAGGTTAAATTTATTTATAAATAATTTAAAAAGAATTTTTCTTAATTTTAAATAGCATTAAACTTTGTGATAGTTGTATTCCTAGTCAGCACCTAAAAGGGAAAAAATAGAAAATATCTTTTGTTTAGCGGCCACGATAGTTGTCTACCTAGTCAGGACCTAATAAAGGGGAAAAGACAAATAGTGATCTATCACGTTTAAACACAATGCCTTGTCTAAAAAAATCAAAGCCACAACACAGTTTTGGATATCGTCGGTAACTTTTAGGACCGTAATGGGTTTGCTTCATTGTCATGTCAGTGTTATACGCTAGTCATTCGTATTTCGGATCGTAGGTTGACATGTGAAGCAATTTCCAAAACTGTATTGACACAAATTCTAAGTTTCAGGACTGATTTCAACATCGCCGTTAACTTTCGGAGCTGTAGATGCATTTCACTGGCTTGAATCTGTCCATTCACAACTCGTTGTTGAGACAATGAAGATGATTGCACGGCTCAGCCGGCAACTAAGGGAAGAGATGGCTGACATGCTGAAAACACTACGGGGAAAACTGGCTTTGCCGTGCGGCGAAATCGCACGGCAAAGGGCGATATACGCACGGCAAAGCCTTTGCCGTGCGTCGACGCACGGCAAATACCGCACGGCGAAGGCCTGCCCGGCAAAGGCTTCTTTGCCGTGCGCCTCCAGCAAAATGCACGGCAAAGGCTTTGCCGTGCGGCGTCTGCTTCGCCGTCTGCCACCAGTCTCTGCCGTGCGAGTGACGTTGCCGTGCGCCGCCACCATCTGCCGTGCGAGTATCTTTGCCGTGCGCCCTCACTCCTTACGCACGGCAAAGGACGCCTCTTTGCCGTCCGCCCTACCCCCGCACGCACGGCAAAGAACTCTCCAGGCACACCCAGGCCAGCAGCTAGCACAGCCTTTGCCGTGCGTATGCGCACGGCAAAGCGACCAAATGGTCCTTTGCCGTGCGCATACGCACGGCAAAGGCCCTGGGATTTTTCAGGTAATATTTGTTTTTCATTAATTCCTGCAGTTTAAATACAATATATATACACAGATAATTCAACACCAATATAACACACAATCTGAGCAAGCAACTGCGACAATCTGAGCACACCCAACAAGATCCAACATAATCCACCATAATCAATCATAGTCCATACAATAAGTTGAACATTAGAGTAAATATATAAACATCAAGATCCTCGGCAGGACTGGAAGATACCGGAGGATATTCTTGGCAATCGTGGTCTGCCTCTTCTGACCATCACCATTGGTGTCAACCTCAAAGTACCTAGAGGATTTGCATTTCATGCAATATTTTGTGTCAGCATGCTCCCCTCTGAATAGCATGCATCCCTTTGGACAAGCGTGTATCTGCTGAGATGACATCTTAAGGTCACTGAGCAATTTAGTCGAATAGTACAAGTTTGCGGCAACAGGTGCCCTTTCGGCAGAATGCTGCCAATGACGACCAGAAGCTCATCGAACCCATCTCTGCACAAGTTCCTGCGGCACTTGAAGGCCATAAGGCGAGCTATAGCATCTAGTTGGGTAACATCCGTATTTTCGTGTAGGGGTTTCTGCGAAGCAAACAAAGCCTCATAATACTGCCTTGTGTTTTCCTCCGGCTCCTCACGTGTCTCTGCATCGTGAGATGTCTCCGTCTCTACATGAGGGCTTTCAGGCACATTAGCATTAGCCAAGTTTTCTAAGCACCTATCAAACCCAGTATCATATTCTCCCCTAGGTTGAATCTGCCGCACCTCCTTCCTAGCACGTTTTTTGGCCTTTTCTCCATGGAAAGTCCAAATCTTGTAGGACGGTGTGAACCCAACTTGAGCAGGTGACTACTCATAGTTTCCTTGTCCTGTGGCTTTTCATTATCGCACTTACTACAAGGGCAGAAAACTGTTCTGGGTTTGGTACGGATGTCAAACGCCCTGTTCACGAACTGCTCTGTCTTTTCTCCCCATTCATCGGTATAGTTCCACTGACTGATTCTGCCAGCGTACATCCAGTCACGATTATCCATCCTCTAATCAGCACCAAAACAGACAACATAGCATTTATATAATAGGAATTAAATGCATCATATTTTAATTGTTTTTACGCATGCATCAACCTACATCTCTACTAGGTGGGCTCCTAGCAGCCGCCGGATCCGTAGATTGAGTACGTCCTCCCTGCTCTACCCCGACCCGAGACAGAATTTCGGCAGCACCTCCCCGCTGCTCTCCCGATACACGTCTCAGCAAAAAGCCGAGAGGGATGTGCATCCGGAGAACAACGGGGAGGCGCTGCCGAAATCCTGTCTCGGATCGAGGTAGAGCAGGGAGAACGTACCCAACTACGCATCCGCCGGCTGTCCCGATAAATGTCGTAAGAGTTACGGTTCATAATATGCGAGACCACTAATGCATATTTATCCGCGTAACCCTTACGACCGGGAAGTGACGCCTAGGTAACGCGACATACTTGGTGATCTAGACACAAAAATAAAACCTAGGTACAAGAGAGGCGAACAGATTCTCACCCTCGAAGCGTGATCGACGGCCGGCGAAGAAGACCAACAACCCTCCGGAAAAACGGTCCCTCTGAGCAACGCTCCTCAAACAGCCTGACAACGCCGGCCCCCGTCTCCACCCCGAAACATCGCCTGCAAAATTAAATGTTCATTTAACAAGAAGGAACAAGGTAATCAAAATTAAATGGAATAGGGACAAAAATGAGCAGATGAGCAGATGAGCAGCGGTATGATTGGTTGGATATAATCTTAAGATGAGCAGCGGTACATGAATGGCCAACAACAAGAACTATCCCCAGCAATACATGAATGGCCAACAACAAGAACTATCCCAGGATACTACAACGGAACAAGTCGACATTGCAAACAGGGATCACAGACCATTGACATGCATCCCAGCAAATTAAGCAGATTCACGCTTTACACATTCACATCCATCAACATCAATATACATCCATATTCCACCAAAATTCACATGCAACAGCTAGAACATGTGGACTAACCTAGCACTAACATGTGGACTAACAATAGCAACTAATTAACCTAGCAGTAGCAGCAAGAGCTAGCACTAACAGAGGGCAACAATGGTGGCAGCATTGTGTCGAACACCTTGAAGGCAAGGGAGGGGGAGGCAGGGGAGGTGATCACCTCGGGCAGGGGCGGGAGCAGGGCGACGGGGGCAGACGGTCCCGTGGAGGTGCTCCGGCGTGGGGGAGGTGCTCCGGCGAGAGCAGGGCGTGGGGGAGGTGCTCCGGCGTGGGCGGCCGCGAGCGCGTGGCCGCAGGCGAGGCGGGAGGCAGGGGCGACGGCGAGGGGCAGGGGCGACGGCGGCGAGGCAGGTGGCGGCGGGAGGCTGCAGGGGCGAGGCGGGAGGAAGGGGCGACGGCGGGGGGAGGCGGCAGCGTGCTGGAGCTGGGCAGGTCGAGGCGCGCGTGCAAGGGGCGGAGGGGGGAAAATTAGATCGATCCAGCGCGCGTGCGGGTAAGTTTCTAGGGTTCGGGCAGGCTTTGCCGTGCGCGCGAAAAAAACGCACGGCAAAGACAATCTTCGCCGTGCGGGGACACACGGCAAAGCTTCCTTTGCCGTCCGCTTTTGCACGGCACAGATTCTTCTTTGCCGTCAGGATCAACCTTTGCCGTGTGGTGACGCACGGCAAAGCCACCTTTGCGGTCCGCTTTTGCCGTTTCCGGGGGGGTCTGAGCTCCGGAGCACCGGAATCCCACCAAAACTTGCACGTGGGCCTAGGATATGTGTGGTAGTGTGCTGGAAGGTGTGATCCACCAAATGGTGCAAGGCATAGCTCCCCGGTGTGACCTTCCTCACTTACGGCCGATAACACTTAGAAGATTCCTGGACGTGTGGGCTGAAGTGTCCCGCTGCGAGTATACCGGAGGCTAGAATGTGCCAAAGTGTACCAAACCTGGTTTTCCATTTGTCTAATGCCTAAACAAACCTAAACCTATGAAAAAGTATGTTGGTGGAACCTCGCGCGGAGAAATCTAGGGGGGTAGACCGCCGGGGGCCCACAGACCGCCGTTTCCGGGGGGGTATGAGCTCCGGAGCTCCGGAATCCCACCAAAACTTGCACGTGGGCCTAGGATATGTGTGGTAGTGTGTTGTAAGGTGTGATCCACCAAATGGTGCAAGGCATAGCTCCCCGGTGTGACCTTCCTCACTTTCGGCCGAGACCACTTGACTTGCCACCAAGCCCTATGAAGGTGCTGAGCTTGGGTACATCTTCAGTGTTGGGGGCATTGTATCGGAGGACCGGGTTGTGCTTTGTGGGAATGTTTGGATCATAGTGCTTAGTGGTGAAGTTCGCCACCTCCACGCTAAGGACTGCCTCGGCTATGGATGCTTCGATCTTGCATTTATTGCCTGTCATTTTACGAAGCCTTTGTGTTTCTCTCTCGGGCGGATACTGCCAACGACCCCAATTCGGCCCCCCCTTCAAACATTCGTCCGCGAGGTGCAAGATCATATGTTGCATCGGATTAAAGAACCCTGGAGGAAAGATCCTCTCAAGATCGCAAAGCAACTTGGGTGCATCTTTATCTAGCTTCTCAATCACTTTAGTGTCTAACTCCTTAGCACAAATCTGGCGGAAGAAAAAGCTCAACCTCGACAGCACTCGCCAAATCTGCTCAGGGACATAGCCTCGATCATCACCGGCATTATCCGCTCAAGCCATACGTGGTAGTCATGACTCTTGAGTCCTTGTACTCGCAACGTTTCCATGTTCACACCCCTCATCCAGTTGGCTGCGAACCCATCAGGGAAAAACAAACAATGCTTCATCCAATGGAAGACCTCCCTTTTTTGGGCCTTTGTGAGGGAGAACGGAGCTTGTCGCTTAGTCCATGTTTTTTTTGGCGCCATGAGGTGGCTGCATGTTCAACTTTGGTCTATCACACACATTTTTCTTGATCAAGTCGAGACTTTATGTTATCCTTCGGCTTCTCAGTGTCCATGATGGTGCTCCAACATGCATCACTGATATTCTTCTCGGTGTGCATTGTATCAATGTTATGCGGGAGCTCGAGATCCTCAAAGTAAGGGAGCTTCCATAAGCACGGCTTGTGGGTCCATTGGTGTGTCTCCCCATATCCCAAGAAACCATTTCCATCGGGCTTAGGCTGGAGAGCTTCTAACTCGGCCTTGATTTCCTTTCCGGTCTTCGGAATTGGCCTCGGGTCATGGACAACACGGCCTTTTTTGAAACTCTTACATCACTCCTGTACTGATGATTCTGCTCTAGGAACTGTCGAGCTTCATCAAAGCAGGAATACTTGCCTCCCTTGTCCAGCCAGAAGAAAAGCACAGCCTGCCTGCACACTGGGCAAGGCCACTTCCCATGTGTACACCACCCGCAGAACAAGGCACGTGCTGGCAGGTCATGCAGTGAGGTGTGGTACCAGACATACATATCGAAGTACTCCTTCTTTGATGCATCATATGTTCGGATCCCACGACCTTCCCAGCCATGAAGCAAAATCATCCACCAGCGGTTCCAGGTACACATTCATGTTCTTACCCGGGTATTTCGGCCCTGGGATTATCATCGACACAAACATGTTTTCTGATCTCATGCAGACGCCAGGGGGGAGGTTCAGGGGAATTACAAACACTGGCCAACAACTGTATACTGCAGCCGACATACCATATGGATTGAACCCATCGGTTGATATCGCAACTGCTACGCTCCTCGAGTCACCGGCTTTCAGTGGATACTTCTTGACAAAGTTCTTCCATGCACTACCATCCGACGGATGTATCATCTTGTCAGTGTATCTGTTTCCTTCTACGGCCCACCTCATCTGCTGGGCAGTATCCTCGGTCATGAAGAGCCGCTGGATCCTCGGCAGGACTGGAAGATACCGGAGGATATTCTTGGCAATCGTGGTCTGCCTCTTCTGACCATCACCATTGGTGTCAACCTCAAAGTACCTAGAGGATTTGCATTTGATGCAATATTTTGTGTCAACATGCTCCCCTCTGAATAGCATGCATCCCTTTGGACAAGCATGTATCTGCTGAGATGACATCTTAAGGTCACTGAGCAATTTGGTCGAATAGTAAAAGTTTTGCGGCAAGAGGTGCCCTTTCGGCAGAATGCTGCCAATGACGACCAGAAGCTCATCAAACCCATCTCTGCACAAGTTCCTGCGGCACTTGAAGGCCATAGGCGAGCTATAGCATCTAGTTGGGTAACATCTGTATTTTCGTGTAGGGGTTTCTGCGAAGCAAACAAAGCCTCATAATATTGCCTTGTGTTTTCCTCCGGCTCCTCACGTGTCTCTGCATCCTGAGATGTCTCCGCCTCTACATGAGGGCTTTCAGGCACATTAGCATTAGCCAAGTTTTCTAAGCACCTATCAAACCCAGTATCATATTCTCTCCTAGGATGAATCTGCCGAATCTGCCGCACCTCCTTCCTAGCACGTTTTTTGGCCTTTTCTCCATGGAAAGTCCAAATCTTGTAGGATGGTGTGAACCCAAACTTGAGCAGGTGACTACTCAGAGTTTCCTTGTTCTGTGGCTTTTCATTATCGCACTTACTACAAGGGCAGAAAAACTGTTCTGGGTTTGCTACGGATGTCAAACGCACTGTTCACGAACTGCTCTGTCTTTTCTAGCCATTCATCGGTATAGTTCCACGGACTGATTCTGCCATCGTACATCCAGTCACGATTATCCATCCTTTATTCAGCACCAAAACAGACAAACATAGCATTTATATAAATAGGAATTAAATGCATTATAGTTTAATTTTTTTACGCATGCATCAACCTACATCTCTACTAGGTGGGCTCCTAGCAGCCGCCGGATCCGTAGATTGAGTACGTCCTCCCTGCTCTACCCCGACCCGAGACAGAATTTCGGCAGCACCTCCCCGCTGCTCTCCCGATACACGTCTCGGCAAAAAGCCGAGAGGGATGTGCATCCGGAGAACAACGGGGAGGCGCTGCCGAAATCCTGTCTCGGATCGAGGTAGAGCGGGGAGAACGTACCCAACTACGCATCCGCCGGCTGTCCCGATAAATGTCGTAAGAGTTACGGTTCATAATATGCGAGACCACTAATGCATATTTATCCGCGTAACCCTTACGACCGGGAAGTGACGCCTAGGTAACGCGACATACTTGGTGATCTAGACACAAAAATAAACCTAGGTACAAGAGAGGCGAACAGATTCTCACCCTCGAAGCGTGATCGACGGCCGGCGAAGAAGACCAACAACCCTCCGGAAAAACGGTCCCTCTGAGCAACGCTCCTCAAACAGCCTGACAACGCCGGCCCCCATCTCCACCCCGAAACATCGCCTGCAAAATTAAATGTTCATTTAACAAGAAGGAACAAGGTAATCAAAATTAAATGGAATAGGGACAAAAATGAGCAGATGAGCAGATGAGCAGCGGTATGATTGGTTGGATATAATCTTAAGATGAGCAGCGGTACATGAATGGCCAACAACAAGAACTATCCCCAGCAATACATGAATGGCCAACAACAAGAACTATCCCAGGATACTACAACGGAACAAGACGACATTGCAAACAGGGATCACAGACCATTGACATGCATCCCAGCAAATTAAGCAGATTCACGCTTTACACATTCACATCCATCAACATCAATATACATCCATATTCCACCAAAATTCACATGCAACAGCTAGAACATGTGGACTAACCTAGCACTAACATGTGGACTAACATAGCAACTAATTACCTAGCAGTAGCAGCAGAGCTAGCACTAACAGAGGGCAACAATGGTGGCAGCATTGTGTCGAACACCTTGAAGGCAAGGGAGGGGAGGCAGGGGATGTGATCACCTCGGGCAGGGGCGGGAGCAGGGCGACGGGGGCAGACGGTCCCGTGGAGGTGCTCCGGCGTGGGGGAGGTGCTCCGGCGAGAGCAGGGCGTGGGGGAGGTGCTCCGGCGTGGGCGGCCGCGAGCGCGTGGCCGCAGGCGAGGCGGGAGGCAGGGGCGACGGCGAGGGGGCAGGGGCGACGGCGGCGAGGCAGGTGGCGGCGGGAGGCTGCAGGGGCGAGGCGGGAGGAAGGGGCGACAGCGGGGGGAGGCGGCAGCGTGCTGGAGCTGGGCAGGTCGAGGCGCACGTGCAAGGGGCGGAGGGGGGGAAATTAGATCGATCCAGTGCGCGTGCGGGTAAGTTTCTAGGGTTCGGGCAGGCTTTGCCGTGCGCGCGAAAAAAACGCACGGCAAAGACAATCTTTGCCGTCCGCTTTTGCACGGCACAGATTCTTCTTTGCCGTCAGAATCAACCTTTGCCGTGTGGTGACGCACGGCAAAGCCACCTTTGCGGTCCGCTTTTGCCGTTTCCGGGGGGGGTCTGAGCTCCGGAGCACCGGAATCCCACCAAAACTTGCACGTGGGCCTAGGATATGTGTGGTAGTGTGTTGGAAGGTGTGATCCACCAAATGGTGCAAGGCATAGCTCCCCGGTGTGACCTTCCTCACTTTCGGCCGATAACACTTAGAAGATTCCTGGACGTGTGGGCTGAAGTGTCCCGCTGCGAGTATACCGGAGGCTAGAATGTGCCAAAGGGTACCAAACCTGGTTTTCCATTTGTCTAATGCCTAAACAAACCTAAACCTATGAAAAAGTATGTTGGTGGAACCTCGCGCGGAGAAATCTAGGGGGGTAGACCGCCGGGGGCCCACAGACCGCCGTTTCCGGGGGGTATGAGCTCCGGAGCACCGGAATCCCACCAAAACTTGCACGTGGGCCTAGGATATGTGTGGTAGTGTGTTGGAAGGTGTGATCCACCAAATGGTGCAAGGCATAGCTCCCCGGTGTGACCTTCCTCACTTTCGGCCGATAACACTTAGAAGATTCCTGGACGTGTGGGCTGAAGTGTCCCGCTGCGGGTATACCGGAGGCTAGAATGTGCCAAAGGGTACCAAACCTGGTTTTCCATTTGTCTAATGCCTAAACAAACCTAAACCTATGAAAAAGTATGTTGGTGGAACCTCGCGCGGAGAAATCTAGGGGGGTAGACCGCCGGGGGCCCACAGACCGCCGTTTCCGGGGGGTATGAGCTCCGGAGCACCGGAATCCCACCAAAACTTGCACGTGGGCCTAGGATATGTGTGGTAGTGTGTTGGAAGGTGTGATCCACCAAATGGTGCAAGGCATAGCTCCCCGGTGTGACCTTCCTCACTTCGGCCGATAACACTTAGAAGATTCCTGGACGTGTGGGCTGAAGTGTCCCGCTGCGGGTATACCGGAGGGCTAGAATGTGCCAAAGGGTACCAAACCTGGTTTTCCATTTGTCTAATGCCTAAACAAACCTAAACCTATGAAAAAGTATGTTGGTGGAACCTCGCGCGGAGAAATCTAGGGGGGTAGACCGCCGGGGGCCCACAGACCGCCGTTTCCGGGGGGTATGAGCTCCGGAGCACCGGAATCCCACCAAAACTTGCACGTGGGCCTAGGATATGTGTGGTAGTGTGTTGGAAGGTGTGATCCACCAAATGGTGCAAGGCATAGCTCCCCGGTGTGACCTTCCTCCATTTCGGCCGATAACACTTAGAAGATTCCTGGACGTGTGGGCTGAAGTGTCCCGCTGCGGGTATACCGGAGGCTAGAATGTGCCAAAGGGTACCAAACCTGGTTTTCCATTTGTCTAATGCCTAAACAAACCTAAACCTATGAAAAAGTATGTTGGTGGAACCTCGCGCGGAGAAATCTAGGGGGGTAGACCGCCGGGGGCCCACAGACCGCCGTTTCCGGGGGGTATGAGCTCCGGAGCACCGGAATCCCACCAAAACTTGCACGTGGGCCTAGGATATGTGTGGTAGTGTGTTGGAAGGTGTGATCCACCAAATGGTGCAAGGCATAGCTCCCCGGTGTGACCTTCCTCACTTTCGGCCGATAACACTTAGAAGATTCCTGGACGTGTGGGCTGAAGTGTCCCGCTGCGGCTATACCGGAGGCTAGAATGTGCCAAAGGGTACCAAACCTGGTTTTCCATTTGTCTAATGCCTAAACAAACCTAAACCTATGAAAAAGTATGTTGGTGGAACCTCGCGCGGAGAAATCTAGGGGGGTAGACCGCCGGGGGCCCACAGACCGCCGTTTCCGGGGGGTATGAGCTCCGGAGCACCGGAATCCCACCAAAACTTGCACGTGGGCCTAGGATATGTGTGGTAGTGTGTTGGAAGGTGTGATCCACCAAATGGTGCAAGGCATGTCTCCCCGGTGTGACCTTCCTCACATTCCGGCCATAACACTTAGAAAATTCCTGGACGTGTAGGCTGAACTGTCCCGCTGCGGGTATACCGGGGGCTAGAATGTGCCAAAGGGTGCCAAGCCTGGTTTTCCATTTGTCTAATGCCTAAACAAACCTAAACCTATGAAAAAGTATGTTGGTGGAACCTCGTGCGGAGAAATCTAGGGGGGTAGACCGCCGGGGGCCCACGGACCGTCGTTTCCGGGGGGGTATGAGCTCCGGAGCACCGGAATCCCACCCAAACTTGCATGTGGGCCTAGGATATGTGTGCTAGTGTGTTGGAAGGTGTGATCCACCAAATGGTGCAAGGCATGGCTCCCCGGTGTGACCTTCCTCACATTCCGGCCATAACACTTAGAAAATTCCTGGACGTGTAGGCTGAACTGTCCCGCTGCGGGTATACCGGGGGCTAGAATGTGCCAAAGGGTGCCAAGCTTCCATGGTTTTCCATTTGTCTAATGCCTAAACAAACCTAAACCTATGAAAAAGTATGTTGGTGGAACCTCGGTCGGAGAAATCTAGGGGGGTAGACCGCCGGGGCCACAGACCTCGTTTTCGGGGGGGGTATGAGCCTCTGGAGCACCGGAATCCCACCCAAACTTGCATGTGGGCCTAGGATATGTGTGGTAGTGTGGTGGAAGGTGTGATTCACCAAATGGTGCAAGGCATGGCTCCCCGGTGTGACCTTCCTCACATTCCGGCCATAACACTTAGAAAATTCCTGGACGTGTGGGCTGAACTGTCCCGCTGCGGGTATACCGGGGGCTAGAATGTGCCAAAGGGTACCAAGCCTGGTTTTCCATTTGTCTAATGCCTAAACAAACCTAAACCTATGAAAAAGTATGTTGGTGGAACCTCGGTCGGAGAAATCTAGGGGGGTAGACCGCCGGGGCCACAGACCGCCGTTTTCGGGGGGGTATGACCGCTGGAGCACCGGAATCCCACCCAAACTTGCATGTGGGCCTAGGATATGTGTGGTAGTGTGGTGGAAGGTGTGATCCACCAAATGGTGCAAGGCATGGCTCCCCGGTGTGACCTTCCTCACATTCCGGCCATAACACTTAGAAAATTCCTGGACGTGTAGGCTGAACTGTCCCGCTGCGGGTATACCGGGGGCTAGAATGTGCCAAAGGGTGCCAAGCCTGGTTTTCCATTTGTCTAATGCCTAAACAAACCTAAACCTATGAAAAAGTATGTTGGTGGAACCTCGTGCGGAGAAATCTAGGGGGGTAGACCGCCGGGGCCCACGGACCGTCGTTTCCGGGGGGGTATGAGCTCCGGAGCACCGGAATCCCACCCAAACTTGCATGTGGGCCTAGGATATGTGTGGTAGTGTGTTGGAAGGTGTGATCCACCAAATGGTGCAAGGCATGGCTCCCCGGTGTGACCTTCCTCACATTCCGGCCATAACACTTAGAAAATTCCTGGACGTGTAGGCTGAACTGTCCCGCTGCGGGTATACCGGGGGCTAGAATGTGCCAAAGGGTGCCAAGCCTGGTTTTCCATTTGTCTAATGCCTAAACAAACCTAAACCTATGAAAAAGTATGTTGGTGGAACCTCGTGCGGAGAAATCTAGGGGGGTAGACCGCCGGGGGCCCACAGACCGTCGTTTCCGGGGGGTATGAGCTCCGGAGCACCGGAATCCCACCCAAACTTGCATGTGGGCCTAGGATATGTGTGCTAGTGTGTTGGAAGGTGTGATCCACCAAATGGTGCAAGGCATGGCTCCCCGGTGTGACCTTCCTCACATTCCGGCCGATAACACTTAGAAAATTCCTGGACGTGTAGGGCTGAACTGTCCCGCTGCGGGTATACCGGGGGCTAGAATGTGCCAAAGGGTGCCAAGCCTGGTTTTCCATTTGTCTAATGCCTAAACAAACCTAAACCTATGAAAAAGTATGTTGGTGGAACCTCGTGCGGAGAAATCTAGGGGGGTAGACCGCCGGGGGCCCACGGACCGTCGTTTCCGGGGGGGTATGAGCTCCGGAGCACCGGAATCCCACCCAAACTTGCATGTGGGCCTAGGATATGTGTGGTAGTGTGTTGGAAGGTGTGATTCACCAAATGGTGCAAGGCATGGCTCCCCGGTGTGACCTTCCTCACATTCCGGCCATAACACTTAGAAAATTCCTGGACGTGTAGGCTGAACTGTCCCGCTGCGGGTATACCGGGGGCTAGAATGTGCCAAAGGGTGCCAAGCCTGGTTTTCCATTTGTCTAATGCCTAAACAAACCTAAACCTATGAAAAAGTATGTTGGTGGAACCTCGTGCGGAGAAATCTAGGGGGGTAGACCGCCGGGGCCCACAGACCGTCGTTTCGGGGGGGTATGAGCTCCGGAGCACCGGAATCCCACCCAAACTTGCATGTGGGCCTAGGATATGTGTGGTAGTGTGTTGGAAGGTGTGATTCACCAAATGGTGCAAGGCATGGCTCCCCGGTGTGACCTTCCTCACATTCCGGCCATAACACTTAGAAAATTCCTGGACGTGTAGGCTGAACTGTCCCGCTGCGGGTATACCGGGGGCTAGAATGTGCCAAAGGGTGCCAAGCCTGGTTTTCCATTTGTGTAATGCCTAAACAAACCTAAACCTATGAAAAAGTATGTTGGTGGAACCTCGTGCGGAGAAATCTAGGGGGGTAGACCGCCGGGGGCCCACGGACCGTCGTTTCCGGGGGGTATGAGCTCCGGAGCACCGGAATCCCACCCAAACTTGCATGTGGGCCTAGGATATGTGTGCTAGTGTGTTGGAAGGTGTGATCCACCAAATGGTGCAAGGCATGGCTCCCCGGTGTGACCTTCCTCACATTCGGCCATAACACTTAGAAAATTCCTGGACGTGTAGGCTGAACTGTCCCGCTGCGGGTATACCGGGGCTAGAATGTGCCAAAGGGTGCCAAGCCTGGTTTTCCATTTGTGTAATGCCTAAACAAACCTAAACCTATGAAAAAGTATGTTGGTGGAACCTCGTGCGGAGAAATCTAGGGGGGTAGACCGCCGGGGGCCCACGGACCGTCGTTTCCGGGGGGGTATGAGCTCCGGAGCACCGGAATCCCACCCAAACTTGCATGTGGGCCTAGGATATGTGTGGTAGTGTGTTGGAAGGTGTGATCCACCAAATGGTGCAAGGCATGGCTCCCCGGTGTGACCTTCCTCACATTCCGGCCATAACACTTAGAAAATTCCTGGACGTGTAGGCTGAACTGTCCCGCTGCGGGTATACCGGGGGCTAGAATGTGCCAAAGGGTGCCAAGCCTGGTTTTCCATTTGTCTAATGCCTAAACAAACCTAAACCTATGAAAAAGTATGTTGGTGGAACCTCGTGCGGAGAAATCTAGGGGGGTAGACCGCCGGGGGCCACAGACCGCCGTTTCCGGGGGGGTATGAGCTCCGGAGCACCGGAATCCCACCCAAACTTGCATGTGGGCCTAGGATATGTGTGGTAGTGTGTTGGAAGGTGTGATTCACCAAATGGTGCAAGGCATGGCTCCCCGGTGTGACCTTCCTCACATTCCGGCCATAACACTTAGAAAATTCCTGGACGTGTAGGCTGAACTGTCCCGCTGCGGGTATACCGGGGGCTAGAATGTGCCAAAGGGTGCCAAGCCTGGTTTTCCATTTGTCTAATGCCTAAACAAACCTAAACCTATGAAAAAGTATGTTGGTGGAACCTCGGTCGGAGAAATCTAGGGGGGTAGACCGCCGGGGCCCACGGACCGTCGTTTCCGGGGGGGGTATGACGCTCGGAGCACCGGAATCCCACCCAAACTTGCATGTGGGCCTAGGATATGTGTGGTAGTGTGTTGGAAGGTGTGATTCACCAAATGGTGCAAGGCATGGCTCCCCGGTGTGACCTTCCTCACATTCCGGCCATAACACTTAGAAAATTCCTGGACGTGTAGGCTGAACTGTCCCGCTGCGGGTATACCGGGGGCTAGAATGTGCCAAAGGGTGCCAAGCCTGGTTTTCCATTTGTCTAATGCCTAAACAAACCTAAACCTATGAAAAAGTATGTTGGTGGAACCTCGGTCGGAGAAATCTAGGGGGGTAGACCGCCGGGGCCACAGGACCGTCGTTTCGGGGGGGTATGAGCTCCGGAGCACCGGAATCCCACCCAAACTTGCATGTGGGCCTAGGATATGTGTGTAGTGTGTTGGAAGGTGTGATCACCAAATGGTGCAAGGCATGGCTCCCCGGTGTGACCTTCCTCACATTCCGGCCATAACACTTAGAAAATTCCTGGACGTGTAGGCTGAACTGTCCCGCTGCGGGTATACCGGGGGCTAGAATGTGCCAAAGGGTGCCAAGCCTGGTTTTCCATTTGTCTAATGCCTAAACAAACCTAAACCTATGAAAAAGTATGTTGGTGGAACCTCGTGCGGAGAAATCTAGGGGGGTAGACCGCCGGGGCCCACGACCGTCGTTTCGGGGGGGTATGAGCTCCGGAGCACCGGAATCCCACCCAAACTTGCATGTGGGCCTAGGATATGTGTGGTAGTGTGGTGGAAGGTGTGATTCACCAAATGGTGCAAGGCATGGCTCCCCGGTGTGACCTTCCTCACATTCCGGCCATAACACTTAGAAAATTCCTGGACGTGTAGGCTGAACTGTCCCGCTGCGGGTATACCGGGGGCTAGAATGTGCCAAAGGGTGCCAAGCCTGGTTTTTCATTTGTCTAATGCCTAAACAAACCTAAACCTATGAAAAAGTATGTTGGTGGAACCTCGGTCGGAGAAATCTAGGGGGGTAGACCCGCCGGGGCCCACAGACAGTCGTTTCGGGGGGGGGATGACCGGAATGCCACAAAAACTTGCAAGTGGGCCTAGGATATGTGTGGTAGTGTGGTGGAAGGTGTGATTCACCAAATGGTGCAAGGCATGGCTCCCCGGTGTGACCTTCCTCACATTCCGGCCATAACACTTAGAAAATTCCTGGACGTGTAGGCTGAACTGTCCCGCTGCGGGTATACCGGGGGCTAGAATGTGCCAAAGGGTGCCAAGCCTGGTTTTCCATTTGTCTAATGCCTAAACAAACCTAAACCTATGAAAAAGTATGTTGGTGGAACCTCGTGCGGAGAAATCTAGGGGGGTAGACCGCCGGGGGCCCACGGACCGTCGTTTCCGGGGGGGTATGAGCTCCGGAGCACCGGAATCCCACCCAAACTTGCATGTGGGCCTAGGATATGTGTGCTAGTGTGTTGGAAGGTGTGATCCACCAAATGGTGCAAGGCATGGCTCCCCGGTGTGACCTTCCTCACATTCCGGCCATAACACTTAGAAAATTCCTGGACGTGTAGGCTGAACTGTCCCGCTGCGGGTATACCGGGGGCTAGAATGTGCCAAAGGGTGCCAAGCCTGGTTTTCCATTTGTGTAATGCCTAAACAAACCTAAACCTATGAAAAAGTATGTTGGTGGAACCTCGTGCGGAGAAATCTAGGGGGGTAGACCGCCGGGGGCCCACGGACCGTCGTTTCCGGGGGGGTATGAGCTCCGGAGCACCGGAATCCCACCCAAACTTGCATGTGGGCCTAGGATATGTGTGCTAGTGTGTTGGAAGGTGTGATCCACCAAATGGTGCAAGGCATGGCTCCCCGGTGTGACCTTCCTCACATTCCGGCCATAACACTTAGAAAATTCCTGGACGTGTAGGCTGAACTGTCCCGCTGCGGGTATACCGGGGGCTAGAATGTGCCAAAGGGTGCCAAGCCTGGTTTTCCATTTGTCTAATGCCTAAACAAACCTAAACCTATGAAAAAGTATGTTGGTGGAACCTCGTGCGGAGAAATCTAGGGGGGTAGACCGCCGGGGCCCACAGACCGTCGTTTCGGGGGGGGGATGAGCTCCGGAGCACCGGAATCCCACCCAAACTTGCATGTGGGCCTAGGATATGTGTGGTAGTGTGGTGGAAGGTGTGATTCACCAAATGGTGCAAGGCATGGCTCCCCGGTGTGACCTTCCTCACATTCCGGCCATAACACTTAGAAAATTCCTGGACGTGTAGGCTGAACTGTCCCGCTGCGGGTATACCGGGGGCTAGAATGTGCCAAAGGGTGCCAAGCCTGGTTTTCCATTTGTGTAATGCCTAAACAAACCTAAACCTATGAAAAAGTATGTTGGTGGAACCTCGTGCGGAGAAATCTAGGGGGGTAGACCGCCGGGGGCCCACGACCGTCGTTTCCGGGGGGGTATGAGCTCCGGAGCACCGGAATCCCACCCAAACTTGCATGTGGGCCTAGGATATGTGTGCTAGTGTGTTGGAAGGTGTGATCCACCAAATGGTGCAAGGCATACCAGTCGATGCACTGGATGATTTGTAGATAGAACAAAACACCCGGTATCCCCATCATACAGCCCTACGGTGGCTCCTGAGAGCCTGCATATCAAATGCACCGTAGGACTATATGAGGGGAATCCGAGTGCTTTGTATACCAGTCGATGCACTGGATGATTTGTAGATAGAACAAAACACCCGGTATCCCCATCATACAGCCCTACGGTGGCTCATGAGAGCCTGCATATCAAATGCACCGTAGGACTATATGAGGGGAATCCGAATGCTTTGTATACCAGTCGATGCACTGGATGATTTGTAGATAGAACAAAACACCCGGTATCCCCATCATACAGCCCTACGGTGGCTCCTGAGAGCCTGCATATCAGATGCACCGTAGGACTATATGAGGGGAATCCGAATGCTTTGTATACCAGATGAGTACACACAGAGTGACGAACATGTCTGAGAGGTGGGCTATATATAGGGTCGTGTGGCTTACGAAGTGGTTGGGATAGTGTGCTGATCCAACGGCTCACGAGCGCTCGAAAGAAACACATCGCTGATCCAACGGCTCACAAGCGCTCGAAGGAAACACACGATCCGTGTGCTTGCTGCTGATTGGACATACTACATGCATTTTTCCCGTGCGTTGTACCTTTGCCGTGCGCCTTCTCGACGGCCGCACGGCAAAGAAATCTTTGCCGTGCGTAGACGCACGGCAAAGAAGTGCCGCACGGCAGCCTGTTCAGCTGATCGATCGGCTCACAAGCGCCAGAAAGAAACACACCGCTGATCCAACGGCTCACAAACGCTCGAAGGAAACACACGATCCGTGTGCTTGCTGCTGATTGGACATACTACATGCCCGCTGATCGATCGGCTCACAAGCGCCAGAAAGAAACACACCGCTGATCCAACGGCTCACAAACGCTCGAAGGAAACACACGATCCGTGTGCTTGTTCCTAAGGGCATAAATACCCACGACCTCGTCCCCGGTTCGAGCCAACCCGTCGCCCTCCTCCACACGCCGCCGTCTCCACGCGCTGCTTCTCCTCCGCGCCGGCCTTTCCGATGCCCCTTTTGATCAACCCGGATGGCGATGTCCGGGACTGGCATCCGCCGGGCTGGCACTGGGAGAGGCTACCTTCCGGGGCGGGGACCTTGGTGAGGGATCCAGGTCGCATCGTCGATCCGGATCTTCTTTGGTGGTGTTGGCCACGGAATGTGTTCAGAGCGCCGGTCCCCGAGGAGGTGGTACGTCGCCGTATTAGGGAGGAGGACGAGCACGTCCTTCGCTACATGCATTTGTTCAATATGCCAGGTCCTAGGCGTTGGTCGCTACTTCAGAATCCTTATGACGCGAGCGAGTCTCACATGGTTCCGGCTCTTTGGAAGCAGAGCGCCCGCCGCTCAGCTCCGCGCGGCTTAGGACCTGGTCGTAGTTAGTTTGAGTACCTATGTTCAGTACTGTGTGTGTTCTCATCTATGTTGAGTACCTATGTTGAGTGCTGTGTGTGTGTGCCCACCTATGTTTTCTTCATATGTTGTTCCTCTTTCTCCAGTCGTCTTGTTTCGTTCCGAAGTTGTTTTTGTATGATATGTGTGGAAGTGTGTTGGAATGTGTGATTCACCAAATGGTGCAAGACATAGATCCCCGGTGTGACCTTCCTCACGGTGCTCCCCGGTGTGACTTTCTTCATGTTCGGGCGATAACACGTGCCAGAATTCCACAAACACAGCTACCTCCGAAACCCTAATATGTGGGGGGGGGGGGGGGGGGGGGGGGTTGAAGACGTAGAGTATTTGTCATAATGCAAAAGTATGGCTATACACACATTGTCTTAAGATGTAGTACTTGTCATATATTAAAAGAATAAATATAAGTATTAAATTAAGTGCAATAATGAAGTAAAAGAAGAAAATGCAACAAGGCGCACGGCAAAGACAAACACGCACGGCAAAGGTTGCTTTGCCGTGCGCCCTCTCTCCCCGCACGGCAAAGGATCTTTGCCGTGCGTTCTCCCTTTGCCGTGCGCCTTATTTTTTCTTTGCCGTGCGTGGTCGCTTTGCCGTGCGCCTCGGTGGAACTTTGCCGTCCACCATTTCTTTGCCGTGCGCTGATTTTTCTCTTTGCCGAGCGGATTTCTTTTCCGTGCGTCGTCGTTGTTATGTGCCGTGCATGGTCCCTTTGCCGTGCGCCTTGTAGAAGGCCGCACGGCAAAGAAATCTTTGCCGTGCGTAGACGCACGGCAAAGATGGGCTGCACGGCAGTGCCAGTTTTTCCCGTAGTGATTGTGAGATTAGATTAGACGTGAGACGCCATCTGTGTGCATGTTTGTATGTGGTAGTCCAACTCGTGTTTGCTATCGCCGCCATTGCCAGCGCCGTCGGGTTCACGAGGGCCATCAGCGTCTGGGAGCTCGACAACAATGATATAAGATTACTGAAGTAGAAACTGAGACGTTTATTTTTTTCAGCTTCTGAAAGAATTCAGAGGCAACAGAACAGACACATTGTCCACCTTCACGTCACACTACGGGAAACCCACAAGACAGAAGGCCGTCGGCGTAGCATAGCCTCACGGTGGCCGTCGGCGTAGCGCCGTGGGCGTATGTGTACCCCGTCGGCGTACGTGGTGGTGGGACCCACAAGACGGCATCCGGCCGTTCCGTGAGCTCCCCATCCGCCGACGGCAATTGCATGATGTTTCGGATTTTTTTGAACTTTTTTTTGAACTTTTTTAATCTTTTTTATTTGTATTTTAAAATTTCCCACATAGTCATATACTTAATCCTTAATTGCACACTTAATCATTGATCAAAGTACTTACCCTAGTCTAGTATCGCCTCTAATACTAGTATGTGTATTATTGATAGTCTTGGTTTCTTGACTATGGGCAAATGATAAAGTGTTATGAGATGCCAATAATATACATGGATGATATTGTTGTTCGAATAATGTCATTGGATAGAACCCAATTGATATACCATGAAACTCATCGTCACTTAAGTTATCGATATTTCCTCATAGTTCAAGTATTGCCGTTACAAGTTCGTTTGACCATGAGACTTATGATATATTGGATACGATATGGATGTCACAATATTGTCAACCGTTATGTCCGTCATTGGGTAACTATAAAGGCAACATTTGTTCTTCCGGATAGTACTCCAATATTATCTTAGTGTTGTCATGGGAATTGCTACTCCGACGATGGAGAGATACACTCTGAGATCCCACTTTGCATTATGATATTCGTCATCATCTGGCCGGACACTTGATAAAGTTGTGAACATAAAGAATATCGATAATGTGGTAAAGTAAAAGAGTACATGCCAGGCAACGAGAATAACTTATAGTTTCATCTCGGGCAATGTAAAGTATCGATTAGCAATGTGATGGGTATCGTTATGCAATACACTGGTTCTCACGATAATGATCTTCGTGATTATGTGTGGGGGTCAAAGCGATGATTTGAGAGTCTTCTTTGATCATTGCATATGGAACGTGGTTCCGATGCATGTCCACATATATCCGAACCTACTGGGTCACACACTTAAGGGTTAGCGACTTTTAGAGATTGTTGGATTCAAAGATTATGATAAGAAGATATTCTAAATGATGTTTAGAATGGTCTCGGAATATTTGGAAAGTAGTTCGGAATATTTCGAGAGTGAAAGGAATGAGTTCCGGACACATTGGAATGGCTAGATATTAATTATGGAAAGTTCCGAATTGTTGCGGAGGAAATATTCAATCGGAAATTGTTCCGGTATAATTTTTAGTGGACAAATTATTTATTAAATATTAGTATTGAATATTATTAATTAATATTGGAAGGGGCTGCACTTGGCTTGAGGGCCAAGGCAGCCCCCTTGGCCGCCGCACCACACAAGGGAGGAGGGGGGGGGGGAGTGCCCCCTCCAGTCGGATTGGAGGAAGGGGGAGTCCAAGTTGAACTCCCCCCTTTCCTTTGCGCGTGGGGGGAGGGGAGTCTGTGTTGGACTCCGGTGCCCTCCATACCCTAGCCACCGCCGTCCCCTTGCCCCGTGCGCCACCGCCACCAAAACCCTAGGGCGAAGCCCTGCCCTAGGCGCCACCCTCCTCCTCTCCTCTCTCGCACCAGCGTGTGTGGGAGATCTTCGTGGAGGACTTCTTCTTGATCACAAGCAGAGTGCTGTCGGATTCTATCCGCCGTCGAGATCTTCTCGTAGGTGATCGCGGAAGCGCTACCGGATCTTCATCAACATCGTCCCGCTTCGATCCCGTGCTCGATCACGGTTCCACGCGGAGTTGCTCTCATCGTACATGTGGATAACGGTGGAGGTGTTGCACGTGCGACACAAGATCGTTGGAGCCGTCCATCGTGATTTGTACTGATTTGTGAGTGGTGCACGGAGAGTGTGTGTTGTGTTCCGTGTGTCAAAGTTTGGAAGGAGGCTGTTATCCGCAGAAAGTTTATTCGATATATGTCAGCTTTACCTACCATGCTAGCTGTAGATATGATACCGGCCGATAGTCCAGTCTGTGAATTAACAATTGCATCTGATTTCGTGTATTTGAGTTGACATTTCTTTAATTGCAAGGACGTGCTAGCTGGTGGGTGTCGTATATAATATTTTAACAACAACTATACTATTTTTGTGAAATGAACTCAAATGGAGTACTAGTATTTGTCAAGACTTAGCTAGTGTGGATGGCCAAGACCCGAGAGAAATGATATGATAGCTGGGGCAAGCACGTGATTTGATGCTTGGACGAACCAAGAGTTCACCTAACCAAGCTGCATTGCTGCAAGACGACCTGTGAGTTGTGATCTGGTTTTATTTTAGTTCTGCCAGAGAGCAAACCAGTTCACCAGATCTGCTTGCACACCAGCATCACCTTCCTGTAAAGCTCACTAGTTCTGCTCATCTTAGTTCTTCTTACTACTAGTAGCATACAAGTGTTGTCGTGCAAAAACCCATATATTTTGCTGGAGCAACGATCGATCGTTGAAGCTGCTGCTGCTGGAGTAAACCCGGAGGTATATATATTTGCATATGGCGGCACAAACCTCTGCACCGATTTTCTGGGTGAGTGCGTAAGATGGTATGATCAACTTGTCTTTGCAAAAATGGTCTAACTGTAAATATTTTGCATAGAAACCTGAGATTCAGACGGTGGTGTTGAGCAATGAAGCAGAGCAGTTTGAGACCGACTTCGCCCTGATGGAAAAGAAGATCCATAGGTTCCCTGCAAGCCTATGAGGTATGGGCGAGCGGTACATCCACCCATTGGCCGTGAGCATCGGCCTTTACCACCGCAACTCAAGTAACTTGGAGGACATGCAGAAGGTGAAGCGTGTGGCTGCACACCACTTCATTAGCAAGTCGGGCCACACATTTGATGATATCTATAAGGCAGTCTCCTCCGTCATAGGCGATGCCCGCCAGTTCTACGACACCAAGGACAATGTCGGACATGATGAATTTGCAGGTATTATGCTCATCGATGGTTGCTTCCTGCTGATGTATATGCTCCGGCACACCAGCCCTGGCACGCTGCCTCCGTCGTTGCTGTCTTGCTTCAAGTCCAACGAAGCTTGCGTTAGCAATGATATAATGCTGCTGGAGAATCAGCTTCCTTGGCTGGTTGTCGACACCCTAAAGAACTTCAGCTCTGTACCTGTGGAGCACTTCATTCGTGAAATGGGACTCGCACTCCAAATCAGGAGAGGCCATGGTATGGAATCCCCTGTCTTGGATGATACCTCCACGTGGCCACATCTCCTTGGCAGCCTCTGGTTCTACAAAACAGGAAGCAGAGGTAATCGGGAATCTGTCTCTAATTCAGGCCCTTTCAGATCAATGTCAAAAAGTATTAGCGCCATCGAGGTTCGAGAGATCGGCATCAAGCTGACAGCCAGCAAGAAAACTGAGTTTACTGACATGCATGTCAAGAGAGGATTCCTCACAAGCGAGATCTTCCTGGCTCCGCTTTTGTTGGATGATATAAGGTCATGTTGGCTCGTCAACATGGTGGCTTACGAGGTAAGCATGGGCATGGCCACATCGCCTCAAAATAATACTTATCAGGTTGAAGCCATCGTCTGCTCCTACATTTCTCTTCTTGCGATGCTCATGGATCGGGTGGAGGACATGCATGAGCTGCGATCGAAGCATCTGGTGCAGGGGGAACTCATCAACAAGGACACACTCTACTTCTTCAAAAATCTTGACAAGCGTATTACTAATGGCCCTCTCTACATTAAAATGATGGCAGATATTGAGGCCTACAAGGTCAACAGGTGGATGTGGATAAAGGTGCACCGTTCCGTCTACAAAAACTTCAAAGCGATCGTCACGGTGTTTTCCATTATTGGCGTTCTTGTGGGCTTGTTCAAGGCACTCCTATCGATCAAGAAACAGTAGATTAATCTGCATACATGCGTGCATCATCATCATCATCATCATATTTTTAAATTTACAAACATCCATCCTTAATTCCTTTTCTTTTTTAATTCTTCTGTTGTATCTGAATTATGGATGTATTTGAATCAGTAATATATTGGCTTTCGAGGTTGTTTTTCGTGATAAAAGGCTTTTCAGCCTGGATTTAGATTAACACTGCCAAAACGGCCGACTGATACATGGTAGTATCTTGTTTACATTTTATTTGTGAACCCACCCACCGTATACATGCCTTGGTACGCCCAAAGTTTTTTCAACTGTATGCACGGTATCTTGTTTCCGTTTTATGTTGTTATATGTTGGGGGACAACAACAAGGGGGTGACCCATGAATCTCTCCATTCAGACGAGATCATTTTGTTGTTATGGTAGCCTTCTTGCGCAGAACATGCAGTTTTGTCATCGCCGGTGAAATCACAACGTGGAGTTCTTTGTACTGTTTTTTCATTGTGTAATTCTGTATTTTCTGTCGGCGATCCTTTCATGTCATTGTTGGAGATGGCAACTTGTTGTTGGCTACTGGAGCTGCAGCGCTATTAGTAATTGGTTGTCTGGATGTGTATACATGTACGTGGACTTCTGTAGCAGATAGGGGCGAGGATGGGCTGTTGTATAATTCAAGCTGGCCCTGGATGGTACTGGCTGCTAGTCCATGCCTGGAATTGTCATAAGAACTGGTAGCAGACTAGCAGTAGCACATGGAACTGAACTACAGAAGTATCGATCGGTTGTCAGGTTATGGGAGCCACCTCTCTCTTGTTGCCCGTGAGATAGAGAGAGAGGGGAGTGTGTGCCAAAAAGATGGTTTGCCTCCATTTTCCCTTTTTCTATTGATGGGATATTTATAGGGTATCCTACAAAATATCTGGTTAGATCTTTCCAACCAGTCAAAGCGAACTTGTCCACGCCGGGACAGGTGTCGCACCTCTACGCGCGGGCCTGCACAGGTGTTCAGGACACCTGTGCTTCTAGAACCTTCTCGCAGATTCCAGACCGCCAACACCCGCGCTGACGTGTCCAGGAGCCGGAGTCGACAGGCCGACTCCGTCACTCGACACTTCCTCGGGTAGGAGTCGAGAGTTCGACTCCACGTACCCGAAAACTAGTGTACCTGCCGGACTCGAAGACATTTTTCGAGTCCCGGTTACTACTACTACTGTCGATTCAGAACAGACTCCGACTCGACGATTCGACTCGACTCGAGACACTCCCCGAGTCGGTTTGACTGCCCTAGAACACAAGCCTATTTCAACATTCACTCCCTAGGCTTGAGTTCCGCCGACACCTCCACCATGCCGATCCTTGAGCACAGCTCCGCCAGGCGGACTCGTCCAAGTGGCTTGGTCAGCATGTCCGCGAGTTGATGTTCGGTGGGTACGAACTCCAACTCGATCTTCTTCGCCTCCACGCAGTCTCGAATGAAGTGATACTTCAACTCGATGTGTTTTGAGCGCTCGTGGAAGACGGGATTCTTGGCGAGTGCGATTGCCGACTTGTTGTCGACCTTGAGCACCACCTGTTCGACTTCGCCGGTGCTGAACTCGGCGAGCAGCCGAGAGAGCCAGATCCCCTGGCAAGCAGCCGTGGCAGCAGCCACGTACTCGGACTCGCAGCTCGAGAGAGCGACGACCGGTTGCTTCTGGGACTGCCAGGTCACTGGGCTGCTCCCGAGAAAGAACAGTGTGCCAGACGTACTCTTGCGCGAGTCGACGTCTCCACCCAAGTCGCTGTCGCTGTAGCCGACGAGGCGTGGTGCACCTGTACCTCTGCAATACCTACATCCGAGTCGAGGAGACCCGGCGATGTAGCGTAGAATGTGCTTCACAGCCGCCAAATGCTCTTGAGTTGGCGCCACCATGAAGCGAGACACGAACCCGATGGCGAAAGTCAGATCCGGTCGAGTATGCACCAAGTACCGGAGGCTCCCGACGATGCTTCGGTACTCAGTCGCATTCGTTGGTGGAGCCGTGCTGGTCTTGGATAGCTTGAAGCGTGGCTCCATGGGCACCTGGCAGGGGTTGGACCCGGCCATCCCTGCCTTCTCTAGCAGCTTCTGGGCATAGGCCGCTTGCGAGATGTCGATCCCGCTTGGCCCTTGTCGGACCTCAATGCCGAGGTAGTAGCTCAGCAGCCCGAGGTCGGACATCTGGAACAGACTCTGCATCTCCAGCTTGAACTCGTCGATGTCGCTGGAGTCGGAGCCCGTGATCACCAGGTCGTCGACGTAGACTCCGACGAGGAGTCGAGTCGGCGTCGCGCCCCGCGCGTACATGCCATGCTCCGACTCGCACCTGGTGAAGTCGAGCTTGGTGTTCCATGCCCTTGGTGCCTGCTTGAGGCCGTAGAGCGCCTTGTCGAGTCGGAGCACCAGGTGCTCCTTCCCCTTTGCAGCGAAGCCGGCTGGCTGCTGCACGTACACCTCTTCCTCCAACTCGCTGTTGAGGAAGGCATATTTGACGTCCATGTGGTGGACGTCCCAACCCGAATCTGCGGCCACCGCCAGCAGGAGTCGGATTGACTCGAGTCGGGCCACGGGAGCGAAGACCTCGTCGTAGTCGACCCCGTGCCGCTGCACATAGCCCTTCGCCACCAGGCGAGCTTTGTGCTTAAGGACCACGCCATGCGCATCCTTCTTCACCTTGTAGACCCACTTCAGGCCGATCGCGCGGTGACCTGGTGGTAAGGTGGCGAGCCGCCAAGTCGAATTGGACTCGATGGCCTCGAGCTCCTCCTGCATCGCACGCCTCCAGCTAGCGTCCGACTTGGCCTCGTCGAACGAGCCAGGCTCTTCAGAGGCGAGGAAGTGAAGCTCCTCGTCCGGCTCCTGAGCCGGACCCGCATCAAGCACGTTCTGCAGAGTGCGGAACCGGTGCTCGAGCTCAGTGTCGTCTTCTCCATCAAGCATACTCGCATACCTTGATGGTGGCGTGACGAACTCGACGCCTGTGACAGCCGGAGTCGAAGACTCGGCTGTCGAGTACCCCGGTGTTGTTGGAGAACCAGCTGGGGGAGACTCACTCCCGGCTCCTGGAGTCGGGGAAGATGGACCTGGAGAAGGCGGCGAGTTGGGTCCAGGACCCGCACTCCCGTCCCCTGGAGTTGCCTGCGGCTCGAACACCATGTGCTCGACCGTGAAGGTGTCGACTCCAAACGTGTTCACCGGAGAGTCCGGCGAACTCCAGTCCCAACGCGCGTTCTCGTCGAACACCACGTCGCGGGTGATGGTGACTCGGCCTGTAGCCGGGTCGTAGGCCCGATAACCCTTCGTGCCGGGTTCGTACCCCACGAAGATCATCGGCCTGCTGCGATCGTCGAGCTTCTTCAGCCCGGGTCGCGTCTCTCTGACATGCGCCACGCACCCGAACGTGCGCATGAAGTGCACATCCGGCTTGCGGCCATGCCAGGACTCGAACGGCGTCATGCCGTCCACGCTCTTGGTGGGCGACCTGTTCAAGATGAACATGGCCGTCGACACCGCCTCACCCCAGAACTCGCCGAGGACTTTCTTGGCCTTCAGCAGACTGCGGGCCATGCCCACAATCGTCTGGTTGCGTCGCTCCACGACGCCGTTCTGCTGCGGGGAGTAAGGAGCCGTCAGGTGACGCTCCACTCCGAGCTCCGCGCAGTATGCCATGAAGGAGCCGGAGGTGAACTCGCCTCCGCGATCCGTCCTCAGCGTGCGTAGCTTGCAGCTCGACTCCGACTCGGCTCCCGCCTGGAGTCGAATGATGGCGGCTGTGGTCTCGTCCTTCGTCGCAAGAAGGGCGAGCCACATATACCGCGTCAGGTCGTCGACTAGCAAGAGGAAGTACCTCTTGCCGCTCGGAGTCACCGGGGTGACCGGCCCGCAGAGGTCGCCATGGACCAGCTCGAGTCGCTCCTTCGCCCGGAACTTCGCCTGCTTGGAGAAGGGGGCTCGCCGCTGCTTCCCTGCTAGGCAGGCGTCGCAGAGCTGGTTCACGTGCTCCACTAGAGGGAGGCCACGCACCATGCCGCCTTTCGCGAGTCGGCGCAGGCTGTCGAAGTTGAGGTGCCCGAACCTTGCATGCCAAGTCCAGGCCGAGTCGACACCTGCGTGCACTGCCAAGCACACAGGCTGGGCGACTCGCACCGTCAGCTTGTACATTCGGTTCGGCTCCCGCCTGACCTTCGCCAGGAGCTTCCGCTCCCTGTCACGCACTCGGAGGAGCCCGTCCTCGATCAGCACCTGGCAGCCATTCTCGTCGAACTGGCCCAGGCTGATGATCTGCGTGTTCAACCGGGGTATGTAGTACACCCCGGTGATGGCCCGGTGCTCGCCTGACTTGCAGACGAACAGCACCGTCCCTTGCCCGCAGATGTCGACATGCGAGCCGTCGCCGAACTTGACGGTTCCGACGATGCTGGTGTCGAGTTCCGCGAACGCGGCGCGGTCACCAGTCATGTGATTGGTGGCGCCCGAGTCGAGGTACCAGACGCCCTCCTTGGCGTCCCCTCCTTGCGCCAGGTTCACCTGCGCCTTCTCCTCCAGCAGGAAGAGGTTCGACTCCTTGCGAGTCGACTGGGCCGACTCCTCCCGAGTCCCCTTCTTCGGCTCCGCCTGAGCCGGCATGTCCCACTCCGCGATCCAGTGGATCCGCGAGTGCTCCTTCGGAGGAGTCGACGCTCCCTCCGACTCCGCCACCGGTCGAGTCCGTGACTCTGCCACCGGTCGAGACGAGGGTGCCGCCTCCGATGCACCCGACTCCGCCTTGCGAGTCGATGCTGGGAGTAGCGGAGTCGACACTCCCTCCGACTCCGCCACCGGTCGAGTCCGTGACTCTGCCACCGGTCGAGACGAGGGTGCCTCCTCCGATGCGCCCGACTCCGCCTGAGTCGACGCTGGGAGTTGCGGAGCCGACGCAATGGTGCACGCCTGCATCATGAGCAGCGCGTCGTCATTGTCGCCTCCGCCGCGCACGAGGTGGGCCTGGCCCTGCTCGCTCTTCTTCTTGCGGCAGTCTCGCGCCCAGTGGCCGACGACTCCGCAGTACCTGCACGTGTCTTTCGACGTGCCAGGGTTCCCAGCTCCGCGAGCTGAGTTGCCTCTACCGCGACCGCGCGGCTTGCCGCCGCCGCGTCCGGTATGGCTGGAGGATCCACCTCCATCTTGCAGGCGCATCCGAGAGAACCACTCCTCCTCCGTGAGGAGTAGTTTCCCAGCCTGCTTGGCCTCCGGCTTCTCCGCCTCATGTCGCTCCTCAGCCGTTTTGAGACGGCCGATGAGCTCCTCCATGGGGAGCGTGTCGAGGTCGAGCAGGGTCTCGATGGAGCATGCCATCTGCGAGAACCTCGTGGGAACGACCGAGAGAAACTTACGGATAGTGTCCGGCTCGGTGATGGTGACGCCGAGCACCCCAAGCTGCGACACGAGCGACGACAGCCGCATGGCGAAGTCGTCGATGTTCTCGCTGTCGCCGAACTTGATGGCCTCGTACTGCTTCTTGAGCGCCGTCGCCTTCGCCTCCCGGACACGGGTGTCTCCGACCCGCATCGTCTTGATCGCCTCCCACGCCTCCTTGGCCGTCTTCTTCGACGCCAGTGTGGAGATCATCTCCGGCGGAACGGCGAGCAGCATGTACTCCATTGCTGCCCGGTCCGTCTCGCGCTCCTCCGTGCCATCATGCACGGCGGACCACGCCCGGCGTGCCTCAAGCTTCACTTGCATGAGCAGCGCCCAGTCCGCGTAGTTTGACCGTGTAAGCAGCGACCACGAACTACCGGCCTCCCGCACAACACGCTGGACTGCTAGCGTGCTCGCGGCCTCCTTCGCCTCTGCCGGCACGAGCGCCTTTCCGTCGCCCATCTCCGGTGAGATCTCTCAAGAACTCAGTCTCTGATACCAATTGTTGCCCGTGAGATATAGAGAGAGAGAGGGGAGTGTGTGCCAAAAGATGGTTTGCCTCCATTTTCCCTTTTTCTATTGATGGGATATTTATAGGGTATCCTACAAAATATCTGGTTAGATCTTTCCAACCAGTCAAAGCGAACTTGTCCATGCCGGGACAGGTGTCGCACCTCTACGCGCGGGCCTGCACAGGTGTCCAGGACACCTGTGCTTCTAGAACCTTCTCGCAGATTCCAGACCGCCAACACCCGCGCTGACGTGTCCACGAGCCGGAGTCGACAGGCCAACTCCGTCACTCGACACTTCCTCGGGTAGGAGTCGAGAGTTCGACTCCACGTACCCGGAACCTAGTGTACCTGCCGGACTCGAAGACATCTTTCGAGTCCCGGTTACTACTACTACTGTCGAGTCAGAACAGACTCCGACTCGACGATTCGACTCGACTCGAGACACTCCTCGAGTCGGTTCGACTGCCCTAGAACACAAGCCTATTCCAACATCTCTTCCCTAGAGAGAGAGCACAGAGGACCGTAACATGGGTAGCATGTCACGATCTGATCTAGCTGTTGATTGGCGTATTTTTTGTTTTGTTTTATATAATCCCTCTGGCCGGCCGGCAAGCAACAGTGACCTGATCATTAACAAATGGCGCACGCTGGGCTGCTGTTTAGGGAGGAGACGGAGTGGTACAACGAGGTCCTGCTCGGCGCGGTCGTCCCGGGCGGCGACTGGTGGCGCGGGTTGACGCACCTACCTCATCTACTTCGTCACCGGCTTCCTCTGGTGCTTCGTCATCTACTACTGGAAGCGGAAAGCCTGCTTCCCTAATGGTACGTCCATGTCCATAACTCCCTCCCTCGGTTATAGGTCATGATCCTCCGTGCCTTGGCGCTCGGACATGCCTGCGAGGAGCTGCCACTGGAGCTAACGTCTTCAGGTAGCTAGGGACGCCGCCTATGGTAAGCCTAGTAACCGTCGTCGGCGGTCATGCCTTTGGGACAAGTTCTCGGCCGCAAGTAGCTGTTTTTTGAACTAATCGTGTTCTGTGCACAGCTTGGTTGTGGTGTGTGATGTAGTCTGGTTGAAGAATGATCTATATTTTCCACTGAACATTTCCCACAGTCGGCATCGTTTTGGTGTTCGGATACTTTGCCGAACAAAATGATCATGTGGTCAATCTGTTATGGACTCCTTCAATGTTTTTGTGCATATAGATCATTTACAAACTCTTACCCTCTGAATTGCCGGTAGCTAGTCTAAATTAATAGACAGTGACGATTGTTTATTATTCCATCCGTCCACATGCTTAATAGGACCAAGCTTATTCTCATGCTTGGTTAGTTACTAGGATAAAATTCCTAGTACCCATGCTTAATAGGACGAAAAAGTTTCTCCGCTGCGGGTGTGGTCGGGTGTGGTCGCTGGACTCGCTACGGGTTGTCAAGAGTTATGTCGAAAACGAAGCCTTGATCTCCGACAATGAAAGCGAATCCATTGATAGAGTATTGGCAGTCTGAGCCCAATACACATGAACGGGACGCCCTCATCCTCTTCCTGAGACTACTGTACAGTAGATGATCTAAGGCCTATGCCAATGCAAGTTTCTTAGCACGGTTTCATAGGTATTTTTGTGATATGGCATACTAGTTAATGAAGAAAGAGAGTGTGCCTGTAGCTTAGCTAACATACAAGCCTTGCACGTGCCCATAGGCAAAAAAAAGTTTTAACCCAATCATATACATGCATAAGCCACAAATCATTAAATGTAGATACAAGTCATAACAAACAATGCATTGTACTACTTGTATCTTAAGTTTTAATTACTCCTATGATAACGTGCTAAGAGACGGTGCATTGGTACAGGCCTAATTGCGCCTAGAAAGGTATAAAAAATATTCAGTGCAATGAATGTTACCGATCTTGGCGACATAGCTTTGTCATCATGTTTGTATGTGTTCATAGTGTAATTTGGCTAGCTAGTCTGTATAATGAGCCAAATTAATTTGAAAGTATAATCTAGTGCATTATTGCTGGCGGAAGATTATATGGAGGATATCCTGAAGCAGCGGCTACCGAAGACACGTCCTGGACGAATTCAGAGAAATTCAGAGAAGCGCTAAGCTAAAATGCAGGTGTGTAAGACAAGTCCTAACAGGCCTCGTATGATTCCAAGTTGAAGACGTAGACTACTCAATCACGTATGGGAGGCGGACCGGCCGGGGTTTCCATGTTTGTTTCTAGATCAGTACGTACAACTAGCTTGTACTAGGATTGAGCTAGCCGGTTGAATCGATTAGACATTAGGAATATTATTTTTCCTTCTACGTGAAGAAAATGATTACGTGCCCGACTGTATTTGCCAAAGACCAAGGCTGCCTATATAATATGGGCATACGGCCGATTGACGGACAAGCAATCGATCTATCAATACAAAAACCAATCTATCTTTTTACGTATCTTTTTTACTATATCATTTCTTCTCCCTGCCGAGCCCTAGCAGCCCTAGGGTTTGGTGATCTTTGCCGATTTGCGCTGAAAAACGGTCGTCTCTCCTCCACAAAAGCGAGGGGATCTTTGTTGCTTTGCTCGGAAAGCAATCGGTTCGTCGTCACGAAAGTACGACGGTTATCGTGGTGTCGCGTGACAATTTTACGTGGCAACACAATTGGCGACTCCGCTAGGGACCGAAGAAAAGGCTACACGATGAACGGGAGCGTTGTCGACCCGGATAATGTCATCGCCGTTACACTCGACGATCTGTCGAAAGATGATCGGCGCAAGTTTGAATGGGAGCTTGAGAAAGAGATGGCTGAGGTGACGAAACTGAAGTTGGCTCGATACCACAAGGCAAGGAACAACGTCGTCAAGAAGATAGATGCGCCGAGTCCTTCCGATCTACTCGGCGCTGAGGTAAAAAAGCCAACAGAAAAAAATGCTCATTTAATTGATGTGTCCGTAGCTAGGAAATATGATTTTGATATAACAAATATGGCACACACAACTACTCAAGCTTTAGATAATACCTTTGAAGAATTTAAGGAGCAGCTTGAAACTAGTCTATCTCATCATGTTGGTTCGTCAGTGCTGCAGACCAAAGATGAATATTCTGAAGAAAAGCTGATGCAGTTGAAGAATAGTGTATCCATTAATTTGCCTAGTAATATTCATATACCTGATGCATCGGCTAGTGTTGTGCAGCCTCACGTTTCTCTAAATAATAGTCAATGCGGCCGGAACTACGTCAGCAGTTCGGCTAATAATTTTCTCCGTAGTGTTGCTTCTCCTATTATTCCGACTTTGGTTCCACAAAATTACAGTAGCCATAACCGAAGTGTGGGTTTTAATTCTAATGTGCACCAGCCTAGTTATCAGACAGTAGCATACAATACATCACCAATGCCGCCTGTCAGTACCGACGTTCCGTATGGGCCGGTACCCGATCAGTATTTTAGTGGGTCTCCGTTGCAGACGTCACATGCTCAAATTTCTCCGCCGGAGTGTCCACCGCGTGCTTGCATTTCACCTGCTCCACAAACCAATTCTCTACAGCACAATGATAGTTTCCAAGATAAGCTTGCTAGTATACTTAGAGAATTTGGTTTAGAACCTAAGCGTAGATCATGTGAGTATAAAAAACTGTACCCTGATTACTTTGACTCGACACCATATCCTCGTGGCTTTAGAATTCCAAATTTTGTTAAATTTACGGGGGAAGATGGTATATCAACTTTTGAGCACATAGGACAATTTTTAGCACAATGCAGCGAAGTCGGAACATCGGATATTTATAGAGTTAAATTATTTCCGTTGTCTTTGTCCAGTACTGCATTTACTTGGTTTACATCTCTTGCTCCCAATTCTATTTCAACATGGGCACAATTGGAGCAAAAATTTCATGAGTATTTTTATAGCGGTGAAACTGAACTTCGGCTTTCAGATTTAACTATAGTTAGGCAAAAAGAGGAAGCTTTGCGAAATAATGAAATTCATGAAGACGAGATAAATGATTCGTCTAGTATGTCTAATTCGGTTATGGAAAAAGCCGAATACAAATATACGTTGGACGAATCTGTTGAACCAAAAGAAACAAGCTTCAATGATCAAGAGCATGATGAGCATAGCGAAATAGCTGTGTTTGAATTCTCTGGATGCGAGGGAGCTTTCATGATGCCTTATGAGTTCCGTGCCAAAGAAGTTGATGGAGATCAAGAACAAGAAGTTATAGCCGAGCAATGTTCGGTTGACAAAGAGTATCAAAGTGAAGAGGCACAAAATCCAGAGAAAGAAGAAGACAAGGCGTTCGAGAATTATCTAAAGGCGGAGCAAGGTATTGTTCAGGTCATACAACCATCATACTCTTCCAACGTTTTCAAAGAGGTACATCTAGCAAATAATTTACTTATATTCCGATTTGGTCAAAACTTTATTGTTGATGCGTCTATTAGCAAATTCCTCATAAACTTTGAAAGACCAATCGAGAGAGGTAATGTATTTGTTAGCAATATAATTGTTACGAAATATATCGATCAAGATGTTGTGCCATTTAGAAAGATCGATAGTGACAAATTATTACAGCCAAAGTTTTCCCTAGTGTTTCATAGGAATTTTGTATCCACATGGGTAGCTTTGCTTATTTCATACTTGGCTTACATTTGGTCTCAAGTGAGACATATGTGCTTTAACTATTTTGATTTCAGAAATTTAAAGCCAAGTTTATTGTCTTGCAAGAAAGCCGATGATAGTGTAATTGTGTATTCAAATACATCGGATAAAAAGTGTGTAGGACAACACATAGCCGAATGGGGTGATGTGAAATCTGAACCATTCGGTTGTTTAATTCCAACGTCGTTCTCACAACATGATCGGCTAGAAAATAAAAGGTGTACCATCAAATTAAAGATGAGTGATCAATTATTTCATATGTTGTTGAAAATTGATTATATTAGCATCCTTGATCACAATATTGAGCCATCATTGCAAGGACAAATGTATTGTAAGTTACATGATTCGTTCGAGCATCGGTTACTTCTAGCCGATTCATGTAATGATGAGCAGGTACACACCGAGGATGATGGGATCAAGCCAACAAGTGAAGAAATTCTTGAAGATCATATTAAAGATAATCTTGAAGGTCAGAGTTCCATTATTGAAGCTACAACGAGGACATCAAGCACTGGGGGGCAAAACAAAAATTTGAAGATCGATGCATGCAAAACCAAGAAAGACAAAGGCCGCAATAAGCACAAAGGTAAGAAAGCAAAAGTCACTTTTACTCAACTATTGGAAAAATATCAAAAGGAGAGTGAAGAAAAAGGTGTTTATCGGCCAAGTAATGCAAAAGCATCAAGATCACCCCCAAGGCAAAAGTCTAAAGACAGGGATTGGCGAAAGGATAAATTCAGTGCAGCAAATTCATATTCTCCTTTTGGGCCACCAATGCCAATGTCATGGATACCTTCCTATGATTTTTATACATATCCATCATGGGAAAGGTATGATTCCTGGGCACATTATCCATCAAATTATAGATCATCTCACCCAAATTATGCAGCTATGAGAAGATCAATACAATCACGTGTCAAAGACCGTTTCGATAAAAAAGAATCGGTCCAGAGCTCATGGGTAAGGAAAGAAGTGGTCAAGCAAGTTTACCGAGTCAAGAAGGATTTACGCAAGTGCGCTGTTTCAGATTTAGCTCCAAATAATGAAAAGCCAGCTGAGTTGACTTTGGCTACTAAAGGCAAGGAAGTGAAGCAAGTAACTTTCAAAAACCCAATTGCCAAATCTGAACGAGCAGAGTTGAAAGTGCCCAAGGTTAGCAAAAGAATTGCCATTAAGCACAACAAAACCACAGCCGAGATGCCCACTCGGTTTATCAAGTTGGCAAGAAAAGAAACTGAAACGGCTTAGTGCTGAAAAGCTAAAGAGCAAGAACATGGCATGGGTTCCTAAGAGAGGACCTCAAGACAGGGAGGATGTGCAAACTCCTGTGAATAAAAATGATAAATCCAACAAGCGATCAGGCCGAAGATTTCTGAATCACCATCAAAGGTTTCGGCCAGCACATCATCCATATTATTCTACTCCACCATTAATGCCTATGTCATGGAATTCATCACCAGGTATGATTTATTACCCTCCATGGGCTTATTTTGATCCATGGATGTATCATAATTCTTTACATCATGAAAGGGTATTACCAAATCATTATTCATTTGATTAGTTGCAATTTTGTTACTAATCCAATAGGCCGAAATATTGGAAGTGCATAATCAGATTTGTTGTTTTATTTATTTCGGCTATGCATACTTTGGTGGATGGATTATACATAAGGCCGATATTTTTTTTATTGCCCTAAGAAGAAAATTTGGCTGATGAATTATTTGGACATCATTTGAAACATAAAATTTGGCCGATGAATTATTTTGACATCACCCTAAGAATAACAATTGGCCGATGTATTCTTTGGACATCGCCCAGGTAATCAACTTTATCCTAAGGTAATGGCCATAGTATTTTTGGTCAATAAAATTGTACCAAAAACAGGGGGGCATGTGTTCATAGTGTAATTTGGCTAGCTAGTCTGTATAATGAGCCAAATTAATTTGAAAGTATAATCTAGTGCATTATTGCTGGCGGAAGATTATATGGAGGATATCCTGAAGCAGCGGCTACCGAAGACACGTCCTGGACGAATTCAGAGAAATTCAGAGAAGCACTAAGCTAAAATGCAGGTGTGTAAGACAAGTCCTAACAGGCCTCGTATGATTCCAAGTTGAAGACGTAGACTACTCAATCACGTATGGGAGGCGGACCGGCCGGGGTTTCCATGTTTGTTTCTAGATCGTACGTACAACTAGCTTGTACTAGGATTGAGCTAGCCGGTTGAATCGATTAGACATTAGGAATATTATTTTTCCTTCTACATGAAGAAAATGATTACGTGCCCGACTATATTTGCCAAAGACCAAGGCTGCCTATATAACGTGGGCATACGGCCGATTGACGAAGAGAAGCAATCGATCTATCAACAAAAACCAATCTACTTTTTACGTATCTTTTTTATCTATATCGTTTCTTCTCCTGCCGAGCCCTAGCAGCCCTAGGGTTTGGTGATCTTTGCCGTTTTGCGCTGAAAAACGGTCGTCTCTCCTCCACGAAAGCGAGGGGATCTTTGTTGCTTTGCTCGGAAAGCAATCGGTTCGTCGTCACGAAAGTACGACAGTTATCGTGGTGTCGCGTGACAATTTTACGTGGCAACAGTATGGTAGGACATTTCCCTTTTTTTCCGAAGAAACAAGTGTCCGCCATTTTGACCATGTTGTCTCAACTTGTGTGCGAGTGCGAGCTCTTGTGATTCAGTTTGCAGGAGTTGACAGGGCTCTGAGAAAGGTGTTGCATAGCTAATGCCTAATCTTTTGTGTGAGTTGCTATTTTTTGTTTCCGTAAGGCATATACTTGCAATTTTTTGGCAGCCAGTAGTGTGTAATCATCAACTAGCAAATTTTCCTTTCGAACTCAACTTTTCCGACGATGTCAGCTATGTTGGAGTTCCTTGGGCTACAGGTTCTCCAGAATCATGTGGAATACGTATCTTTTGATCTCTGACGACGAAAGTGAATCTATGGATGGAGCATTGGCAATCTACGATGCAATTTTTTTCTTTCGAAATGGGGGCATCCCCGGCCTCTGTATCGATCTACGATGCACTATTGTGGAGATCTTGTGAGCTAATATTGTTCATGAAGAAACATTCTTGCTTGTTTGGGTCGTGGCTAAGATCAACCTCACCGGTAGAAAAAGGGCATGTGGTCCCAGTTCGGTTGGGCCATCAGTCCCTGTTGCCCAACCGGGACTGGCCAATCGGGACTAATGCTAGTCCTGGTTGGGCCACGAACCGGGACCAATGGGTGCCCACGTGGCCTGTTCTGGCCAAGCGTGGGGGGAGACTCATTGTTCCCGGTTCGTGTTACGAACCGGGACCAATGAGTGGTTTTTTTTTTGTATTTAGGGTTTAGGGTCTCCCTCTCGCCGGTGCCCCCTCTCCCTCTCGCCGGTGCCTCCGTCGTCTCCCCCTTCTTCGCATCGCCGACGTGCTCTCCATCTCTCACTCGCCGGCATATCGAGGCCAAGCTTCGATATTTCTGTGCAGGTACTACTCACCGGCTCATCTCTCACTCGCCGGCTCTCCATCTCGCACTCAATTCGATGGTACTACATACAGCAATGAAGGAACCACTATTACACATCATCGTCATGAATATATTACACACAACTCATTCTTCGTGCTTGGTCGAACATATTAAATATACACACGAGTTTCATGCATATATACATCTCTTTTACACTCGCATTTGAACCGGTGCATAGTATTCTCCCTTCGGATCTAGGACCTCTGCATCAAAGAATCCCGCAATTTCCTCTTGAATTGCTCGTACGCGATCTTGTGCTAGAAGACTGTCCCGCAGCCGTTCAATCTAATTTAAAGAAGGGGTCAATATATATGAATGAAACTAAACACAATTGATGGCAATAAACTAAAATTGTGAATATTGTTTACGTACTTCAAGTTGTTCTAAGAACCGGCTCCTGGATCGCTCTTGGGTCATCTGGCGAATGAACTCGCAAACGTAGTATCCACATAAATTATTCCCATGTTCCTGCCTCAAGCACTTTACGAGAACAGAGTTCAATCAAAATAATAATCAAGCATGATAATGGTATTGAAACTAAAATCAAAGAGATGCGGAATAATAATCAAGCATGATAACTTACACTTATTTGTTCAAATGTAAGCTCCTCTGCCCAAATACCCCTAGTCTTGGCGGTGAACCGTTTCCAAGCCCTGTTCGGCAAAGAAAATGAATAAAGGAGTTATATATTAATTGCTTGCTACCAGGGAATGAACGGAAAGTTGCCGATATAGTGCTATAATGATTGAAATTACCCTTGGAGGCATTCCTGCATGTCCGCCCACTCCTCAAGGGGTTTACGTTTCGAGTCCATGACAAGTACTACTCCTTTGTCAGGTTTAATGATTAGCAGAATAAAGTGAAAGCTGCGCACGCATAAAGTCATCAATTATACACTTAACATCGAGTAAGCGAAATAGAATGTGTACAAGACAGTAACACTCACCCGTAGTTGTAAGGAAATAGTATTTCCCTTTTGGTTTCGTTAAACCTTAACGCCCTTACCAAGTTATCCTCTGTGTCATTCTAATGACGTTGAAGAGATACTTGATGAATGAAATATGGGTCAATGAACCCAGTCATAGATTTGTCCTCTTTTGCATTGGAGAATCTTCATTCTGTATAATTAATATAGTGATGAGTAAGATTATACATGCAATGAATGAGCTGAGCTAGCTAGAGACTTAATTACATAAATAATACTTACAGACAATAGGCACCGAGGATAGCTTTGTCGATGGCGTCTTGTTGGTATAACTGAAATAATTCAGAAAATTCAATCATTACCATGCCATTTCCATGCCCGTAATGCTCGTTTCTATAGGCCATGTAGATCCAGTTTTCTTCTTCCTCATAGGCTCGCATGTGCCACTTATGCAATCTTTGCATTTTTGTTGGTAGACCGTTGACTAGCTCAGGTTTGAAGAGACTATGCCCGTGCCGGTAAGTGTATGCTACTTCCTGGAACACTTGTAATTGTGCTAAGTAGTCCTGAATAGACATGCCATGAGCAGCGGCCGCTTCTCCGTATATTGCAACAAACTCAGAATCGACGTGGACTGCACCTGTGCTCGATCCCTCCTCGGTATTGGAAAACACTTTGAGCGGGGGCACGGCTGGTTTTTCTATTCTCCGAGCTGGGGAACTGATTTCCCTTTCCCGCTTGCACTACTACTCTTCGACCGCTCCTTATTTGCCTGAACCGACTTGCGAATCTGGCGGTCATAGTCTGGTGTCAGCCTTGGCAGGGGTTGTTCAAGGGTCTTCAGCATTTTGAAGACGGCGCCTTTTTTCTTCTGGGGTGGAGGGGAACTCTGCCACTTTCGGCTTCTTCAGGCCAGCCAACCACTCTTTATGTTGGGCAGTTGCGATCGCGGCACTTTCCTCCACCGTACGGTCATAAGGTCTAATGGGAAGATTCTTATGAGCTACTTTTGGGAGGGGAGAACTTTTACGTTTCGGTGATCGCTTACCCCTCATAGTACCAGCAGTGGGCAGAGACGGCTGTCGCGGCGGCGGAGACGGCTACGCTGGAGACTGGTGAGGCGGTGAAGAGGACTGTTGCGCTGGAGAATGCTGAGGCGGTGAAGAGGACTGTTGCGCTGGAGACTGGTGAGGAGTCGAAGGCCTTGGCTGCCAATTCGGAAGCACGATGAATTCCTTTGGCCATAGAATGGTCGCTTTCTTGGCTTCTCCAAGTTCAAGCACCTCCCCATCTTCACATGCAGGGTGTTGCAGCTTTAGCTCCACAATATCTTTCATCACTTCATCCACCCGACAACAGCGTAGCCATTTGGAACCGAAGAGAAATGGTAAGTTGGATTAGGTCCAATTGGAACGGCATAGCCGACCGCCACCTTCATGGTTAAGTTATAAACTTTCACATGCAGCTCACAAGGTGTGCTCTCCGTGATATCATCCACTAGGTAGAGACGAAGAGGAGCCACCGTCACTGCATCATCATTACCATCCTGGAGCTCCGTGGAAGCCACGCTGCTTTTCCGATTCGATGGGCCGCCGGTACCATCGCATGCAGCTTCTACCATGTGCCGCTGAGATTGGCCGCTAGTACCTTTCTAGCTAAGTGCGGCAATTTGATCCTTCTGCCGCTTTAATTCTTCTATATTACACAGCCGGTCTGCAGCAGCGCGTGCTTCCATTGCCTCCCTTTCCTTTCTCCTCTGATGGCTTCTGATACGTCTCAAACGTATCTATAATTTTTTATGTTACATGCATGTTTTATATCAATTGCCACATGTTTTATATGCACTTTATATCATATTATGAGATTTGTTGGACTAACCTACTAATAGTTGCCAAAGTGCACAATGTTTTTGTTTTAGACTTTAATGTGTAGGAATTATCAAAATTGGGCAAAGGAAACCTTGTTTGAGTCAAATTGGGACTTTCCAGAAATATGTCTGAAAACTATTTTCAAAGATCGTCACGTTCGGGCCTGAAAACGACGTTAAATGGAAAACGTCTAGTCGCAAAAGTTGCAGGGAATTTTCTGATAATAATTCTAGATTTAAAATTCGGCCCAATCCAAGTACGGATACTCCAGATATGCCCGTTTTGGTGGAGCCCAAGAGGGGATGACGGGAATACGAGAATATATATAAAGGGAGAAACCCTAGGTCAAGGGGAACCACGAATTTTCCTCCTCCCAGGCAGCCGTCTTGGGGTGGAGAACCTCCTCCATACCAGCACCATCTCCAAGAAAGAAGAGGGGCCAAGGGCCGCCGCCGCGGGCTGCTGCCGCCTCCGCCGCGCCGTGGCTGCCGCCGGCCGCCGCCTCCACTCCGGGCTGCACCTCTCCATCAAGCTCCTCATCACCATGACCATGGGTGAGTAGTATCCCTCGGGGCTGAGGGCTCTACCGGTAGCTATGTGGTTTATCTCTCTCTCCCATGGTATGATTTTTATGTGATCATGAGCTTTATAATCTAGTTGAATCCATAGATGTTACTCTTCATTATCTTATGTGCTACTTGAGTGGTTTTATTAATGTAATCTCCGGAGTCACCTTTGTCCCATGGTGCGAAGTTGACAGTGTGCACACCGTGTGTGGCTCTTAGGCTAAAGATTACAGGAATACTTATCATGAGTTATTATTTACGTTGGATGTCTCTATGAAATTGCGGTGTTTGTCTAGTACTATTTAGGGCGCTCAAGTTGACAGTGTGGGGTTCCCTAGATGTGGAATGCGACTTTAACGTGTGCTGTTATAGCTCTACGCAGTGGATTGGTGTTCATTATCCAACGAGAGAATAGCTCAGAGTAGCATAGTGAAGAGAAAATATCTATGTATTCAATTATATTATTATTGTTGAGAGTGTTCAATAGTGAAAGTATGATCACTAGGCATTGTTTCTAAGCATTGAAACACCGTTTACAGCCAGTTCTGCTACATGTTTGCTTGCTGCCATTTTTATTTCATATTGCAATTACTATTTATAATCATTCATATCACTTGCATTTTAATATCTCTTCACCGAACTAGTGCACCTATACATCTGACAAGTGTATTAGGTGTTTTGGGGACACAAGAGACTTGTTATATCTTAATTGTAGGGTTACTTGAGAGGGATATGTTTGACCTCTACCTCTCTGAGTTCGATAAACCTTGGGTGATTTATTTAAGGGAAACTTGCTACTATTCTACAAACCTCTGCACTTGGAGGTCCAACACTGTCTACAACAATAGAAGCGTGCGTAGACATTAAGCTATTTTTCTTGCGCCGTTGTCGGGGAGGTAAGGTAAAAGGTACTCACATCCTCCAGCTACTTAGCTATTTTCTAGCACTGTTGCTGACGTGTGAGTGATCGAAGGTATTTCCTTTAGATTCTGCAATTATATCTTTTTGTTTCTTGTTTTTGATTTCACTAGCTAGGACTTAATGAAACACAACAAAAAATTATAGAGCTCTATGAAATTTATCTTGAATTAGGACATGATGCTTTTGAAGAGAAAATTAAAATACCTATGGAAAATTATTTGCATGATGTTGGAGTCCGTGTTTTATTTTTTGTAAAATACATCGAAATTCATGTTTCAAATTTTTCCAAACACCTAGTTTACGTAACATAACCAAATCTCAAAGGATTTTATTTTTTGAATTTTTTAACAATTTCTTTTAGCTTCTCCAAAACTGAAAAGGCGATCACGGGGGGGGGGGGGGGGGTGTGCATGGGAGCACAAAACAGGAAACTTACCCGAGGCGCACCACTATTTCGGTGCGCCACGGGTAAGAGGTTACCCATGGCGCACCACTATTTCGGTGCGCCACGGGTAAGAGGGGTTAAAATTGGCCCCGAGACCATTATTTTGGTGGC